>JAODAL010022350.1:0-64929 GCA_025379985.1 Phyllomedusa bahiana | reverse complement strand
TTTAAAAAAAAATGTTGTTTTAACGACATTTGTTCTTCACAATGGTCATAATGGCTCAGGGGTCATGTTTTGAATTTTTGTGGCATTTTGCTGTGAAATGCACAACTACATCCTTTTGAAAAAAAATTGGTTTCTAACAACATTTTTTCTTCAAAATTTTGTCAAGAGTCCAAAGGGGTGAGGGTGCTGTCAGAAACATAATAGGTAGGAACTGTTAAGGACACATTTTGAAAAGTGACTTGTTTTTGAAGATCTTTAACATGCAGAAACCCCTGTATTGAGACAAACACATTAATAAATAAATAAAAGAAGAAACAAAAGTTGGGGTTCCATCCTTTTTTAAAAAATGTGTTTTCTATTTTTTAAACTACTAAAAAATTTGCATGTCAAAAATACTGATACAAATATTCCTTTGAATTTACAAGGGGGGTACAGGAAGATTTGACCGATGTAGGTTTTCAGAGGGAAAAGGAAAGGGGAGCATGGACAGAGAACAAAGAACAGAGCCCCATTTCTCCAGCACGGGGTAAAACGAGAAAAAGAATGCCAAGAAAAAGGCACCTGGGGGGAACGGGGAACGTCAACCCCCCCATTTCCAAGTGAAGCTCAATTGGTGGCACTATACGGAGGGGCAAGGGTACCCAGGTTTTGAGTGTATGAGGAAGGCGGAGGTCTTTACCCCACATTTCCCGTTTCCGCACTCCTACTTCGCACGAATGTTTTCTTCGTGTCAAAAGGGGCATTTTTAACCTGTTAATAATAACGGACGCCAACCTGGGCTCCCCCCACCCACTGTAATTTGGGCCCGGGCAGTGAACCTGCGTGTTAATAGATGACAGAGCTAGCCTGGGCTCTCACCGCACCCACTTAATGTGGGCCCCGGGGGCTGGAAAAATTGTGTTAACAATGGCATGGCAGCACTCTCTCACGTTAGGGGGGAAACAGGGAAATTTCAAATTTTCTAAAAAATTTCCCATTTTTGAAAAGGTGTTTTCTGCGAGGTTAAAATAGTGTCAAAAAAAGGCTCCAGGGGTGAACAAAATTGCACAATTTTAGGGTTAAAATTTTTGGGGGGGATTACTATGGGGTTGCATCATTTTTATCTCCAGGGGAGTCGTCCCTAATCACTGAAAAAGGGTTTTGGGGAAAAATGAAACCATTTAATTGATTGGCTGAAAAACACTCTCAGAACCAGGGGGCAAAAGTCTTTTCAACTAAGAAGTTTTTGGGGATGAATAGGGCATTTTTTTTACTTATTTGGGGGGGCGGGACGAATTAACACATCTACACGTTAAAAATTACCTTAAAAACTGCAGGGAGGGTGTATGTTTTTATGTTTCACACTTGAAAAAAAAAAAACAAAATATAATAATGTAAAATATAAATAAAACTTCCCCTAAATAAAATTCTGTAAACAAATGTCAGTTACCAAAAAATATACTAAATGACAGTCACTGTACAAAATAGCATATGCCACTTTGTGATCTGTGGGTCAAACAGGTTTAGGGTCATGCTGTGGTACAGGACAGGTATAGTCAAGGGTCCAGTGAAACTAAAATGGTTGGTTTTCAAAGACTCCTTTTTTTCCGGCACTTTTTAAATCTGGGGGTCATGCAGGTTTGGGGCTCATGCTGTGGCCCAAGACAGGTATAGTCAATGTCCAGTGAAACTAAAATGGTGGTTCAAAGACTCCTTTTCCTGGCCCTTTTTAAATCTGGGGGTCAGACAGTTTTAATGGTCATTCTGCGGGACAAGACAGGTATAGTCACTGTCCAGTTCAACTAAAATGGTGGTTGAAAGACTCCTTTTTCCGGCACTTTTTAATTTGTGGGTCATGCAGGTTTAATGGTCATGCTGTGGTACAAGACAGGGATAGTGAATGGTCTGTGACTTTTTTTCTGTGGCTTTTATAACCTAAGTGTGTTGCCTAAGATGTAGCACGTATCCATTTGACTGTTGTGGATGTTAATTCCAGCTTCTCCAGCCCTGTTTGGGTGTAAGAATGAAGGTGTTGTTCCTCTCCCTTAGACTTTAATGGTAATCGGCGATAATCTATTATCGACTATCGGAAATCGTCTTGATAATTGCCGATATCGACAAGATGACGATAGTCAACATAAACGCTCATCACTATTAATAAACACTCCTAAAAAGACCGCATATTGGAAACTACAACCCCAAAGGAAACTATCCACACCCCACAGGTGTTTAACAAATTTTTTTTAGCATTAGGCTATGAAAATTAAAAAAAAAAATTCAAACAATCTGCAATTTTAGCATAAAATGTTTAATCTTTACAAGGAATCCAGGAAAAAAGCCCACAAATTTTGTTACGCAATTTCTTCCAAGTTCGGCAATACCCTATATGTGGGTGTAGACTGCTATTTGGGCACATGGCAGGGCATACAAGGGAGGGAGCGCTATTTGGTTTTTGGAATGCAGATTTTGGTCGGTGCCATATCTCATTAGCAAAGCCCCGAAAGTAGCATAACAGGTGAAACCTTGCAGAAGTCGCCCAATTTTGGAAGGTGATCTCCAGTCGGGGCCAATGCTGCTGGATGTCAGCTGTGATATACAGCTGACATACCGCAGCGATCATGTAAACTCTGCTTTAGAGTTCGCACGATCTCCAGGACGTATGCATACGTTCAGGTGCGTGAACCCCCAAACCACCTGGACGTATGCATAAGTATGTTAAGTATTATAGTTTTGAGCCATGGTTACCATAGAAAGCAGAAAAAAAAAGTGAAGAAACCTTTAAAAGGCTAACTTAGTATATTTGGTGGTAATCTTTTGAGGGTACTAAATCTCTTTGCCAGACTTAAAGAGAACCTGTCACATAGATTATGCCCCCCTTGCTGAGGGCAGAACAAGCTAGTGTCAGTCATGCTGTTTCCAGCACTGTGTCACTTATTCTGTAAGATGCTGTAGTTTGTGTGTATTTAATGCTCAAATCTGCACATTTCATCCAGAGGAGTCATTCGAAGTGTCCTTCAAAGAGTCAGATTTTTTCAAACCTGGCCAATCAGAGGCTAGCCACGCCCACCTCAACTGATAAACCTATTACTTTGAGTAGGTAGAAACATGTAAATAACTGTCAGTGGGCGGGGCTAACACCAGCTCATGAATAAGATTTGAGGGGTAAATGCTCTAAAACTGCTGCATCTTACAGAATAAGGTACACAGCGCTGGGAACAGCAGTCCTGACACTAGCTTGTGCTGCCCTCAGCAAGGGGGTCATAACCTATGTGACAGGTTCCTTTTAATGTTATAAAAAAAAAAAAACACTAGAAAATCACAGACTTACATACAGTGATTTTCAAATAATCCTAAAAACATTGAAAATAGCAAAATACAACGTAAGCAGAAAAAGACATGTTATTTACAACAGGTCAACAAATTTAGTGTACAGCTTGTAAACCTGTTAAGCATTATAAGAGGGACATTAGCTCTTGCTGTTATCAGTTTACTTTTAGGGGACTAATGTGTAGCCTCCACGCACAGACCAGCATATATGTAGAGGCCATATTACATACTGAGATTTTTGCATTAATTTATATTCCCATTCCCTCGTCTCCCTCTGCACCTTGCAATGTCCCATTAAAATCATAACCCGTAAATCATAACTAGTGTTGAGCGATTATTAATCGACAAAGTTGAAATCTGCACGGTTTTTATGTTGATCGGATTTTTTCGATCACGCGATAATTTAGGTTAAAATCTGCGGATAATCTATTAATATCGCGCCATTTTCAGTGCTTCCTGTCATTTTGGCGGCCAGCAAATCAGCTGGGATGTGTATGGTTGCGATTGGCTGGAAAAATCTAATGACCTCGTTTTACATAGAACAGCCCTTCCTGTTCTGCCTCAGTGTGTGTCTGTGTATCAAAGGAGTAGGACGTGTGCTCCGTCTCTGTCAAAACAGCTCAGCAAAACTGTTCTATTTGTTCACACAGCCAACTATGCTTTTAGCTGTGAACATTATAACTTAGGTAGATTAGAGATTTGCAGATTTTAGTTATTTTAGGGGGGGGGGGGGGGCGCGGGCAGGCGACCACAGACAGGCTCTTTAAAGGAGAGTGGATATTGTGCAGCCCAGACTGTGTTTAGAGTTTAGACCCTGCATTACAATGGGTTTTTAGTAACACTTTTTGGCCAGTTTTTTGGTGAAATATTACTTGTATGTTGTATGCAGCCTGTACTTATATTAGGATACAGATCTCTTCTAGTAACTGCAGGTGTATTTGTTAGGTGCAAAACTCCCTTTTTTTATCCGTATACATTTAAATTTAGGTGTTTTTTTTTACTTTGGCGCAGGCCAGCTTTGTTCACAGAGCCACCTTGCTGTTAAATTTGAATACAGCAATTTTGTCGTCACCGCAGGTGTATTGATAGGTGCAAAAACCACCGTTTGTTATCCGAATAGTTTTTTAAATAGCGTATTGCACGTGGTGCGGCCTAGTTTTTTAAAATACCCCACGTTGCACGACAATTCTGATAGAAAAATTTTCTAGCATCTGTTCTTGTTTGTCATTGCTGCAAAAAACACAATTTCTCATCCGTGTAACTTCTGATAGTTTTATTGGGCTCGTTGAATCTCAGTTTGGCGCAGATAGCGCTTTTTGCATGATATTTTGTTGAAAACTATCAATTCCTAGTCCTACTGGGCATTTGCAAATCCCTGGGACTGAAGGAAGAACTCTGTTGATTTTGTCTTACGGTTCTTCCACCAGACCGCATTTCACAGGTATTCTCAAGAAACATTTTAGTTTCTAATCCTAGTTGGCTGTAGGAAATTAGAGGGATTTAAGAATAGCTGTGATTTGCCGTCTTTTAATAAGAGACTTTCCAAAACTGTTCCATACCTTCTCAAATTTTTAGCTTTCTGAACATGGAGCGAAATACAGGTGGTAAGCGAGCAAAGAGGGGTAGGACATGGAGGTAGAGGTACGGAAGAAGGTGCTCCTTCCAGTGCTGGAGACAACATGCAAGCCAGCGGATCGTCAGTTGCAGGACCGTCAGGCCTGTCATCTCTGGGTCAGGGCCCTGTGAATCTCAGTAACGAAAAGCGTTGCCAATCTGTTCTTCAGTGGTTAATGCAACCTGCATCCAGCAGTCTTACCTCCTCGTCCTCCCAGTCACGGCTACAAATGTCGTCATCAGCATCATCAGCATCCGTCCAACATGAAGCGAAGGCAGCCCAAATGTTAACTCGTGTACCCACCACTGTGGATAATCCATTTTCTGAAGACCTCTTTGATGACAAAATGCGGTTGGGGTCAGAAGGCATTTCCAAAGACCAAGAGGCCAAAGAGGATGATTTTGTCTGCTCTGACGCCCAGTTACTGATGCCATCAGAGGAGGAGAAGGAAGCCGGTCAATCAGCAAAAATCCCTGGCGGTTGGCAACGCCTTGCAGTGCCTCTTGCTTGTAGCATGCAGCTCCTAGATGCAGAATGTCAGGACGACCAAGTCACCTGTGTTGATGATGATGAAGACATTGCAGATCCAACGTGGTCTTTTCAGCAGAATTTGCTTGCGAGCGCTTCATCACTGGACGATGAGGAAGACGATGGGGTAGTGTCAGTACAGGTTCCGCCTCAAAAAGGAGAGAGGCCCGGGCGCAGAAAATCTGCTGATATGATTCGCCCCGCCGCGGTCGCGGAAACCCCGCCTCCTCGCTTATCGCCGCAAAAAGTCCAGGACCTCTCAAGCCTGGCCTTCTTTGAGCAAGCCTCTGATTCACCCAGCGATGTCATATGCCGCCTTTGCCGTAAACGCATAAGTAGAGGCAAGAATCTTAGGTGTTTAACCAAGACCAACATGTCTAGTAACATGCAGCGAATGCATGAGTTGAAATGGAGGCAACACTTGGCCAAAAAAGGCCACAACGATGCCGGGCTTCCAACCACTGTCACACCATCTGTCTCTGCCTCCTCCTTCTCCACCACCACCAAGTGTTCCTCAGCTGCCCATGTCTCTCAGAGTCATGATCAGGGATCAGCCTCCGCTTCAGCCTCCACCGTCGACGAGTATCACCAGCACCACCAGAGACCCAATCCTACCCTTCTCCCTTCCCCCCAGTTTGACGACCTGCACGCCTACAGCGGCCAGTTAGCAGCCAGCCTTCTGTCTTCCAGGTTTGGGAGCAAAGAAACACTTTTAACCCAAACCATCCCAAACCCAAAAGCCTAAATTTCAGCTTGCCAGGTTTTGGGCCCTTTGGGAAATGTTCCTGTCTGTCTGGGGGAACAGATGGGTTCCGCCTGTAGGGCCCCCTTCCCTCCCCCCAAACTAGATCCCGGCAGCATTTTTTTAGAAAAGCCCCCCTCCCCGGGCCAGCCACATTTATCTAAAATTTTAAAGCGATTTGTCTGCATCTGTGTTTAAAAAGTCCATCTGACCCCCGCCCCGGGATAGAAAAGCACGGAAAGGCCCGCTAATTCTGTGACAGCTCAGGGGTGAGCTGGGTGGATATCCGGGTGGTGACGGGGGCTCTCAGGTCGCCACGTTTTTCAAAACCGCAGGGAGGGTGCGGGTTTATCCCCCCAAGGTCTCTGGGGCATCACACCCCCGAAAAACGGGCCATGTTGAAATTAATCTTCTTGGAGACGTCCACACACGGTCAGGACTGTGGAGGGCTCTTGCAACGGGGACGACGTGGCTGGGTGACAAAAAACCTTGTGCCAGGGAATGGTTTGGCGATAAGGGTGAAATCTGCTGCCGCCCTTAAGATCGGAGGTGGGCACATCCCTTCCCTGGCCTTGTCATGAACCTTGTCACCCAAAAATTTCAAAAAAAACTCCGGGGGTTTTTGGACTGCTTCTGAGGAAGGCTCGAGGTCTGAGTTCGCACTTCCCCCTTTTCGCCCCTGTTTTCGTCCCGCCGGTGTTTTTCCCGGGGTCACTCGGCCTCCCGTCAACGGTCTCATTGTTGACGTGGAAACAGCGGGAATTCCCCCTTACACTTTGCCCCAGCAAATGTGGCAGCCGCGCAATGCCTTTAGCATACGAAGTGACACGGGCCTGACAAGCACAGTGCAGCCCGGGGGGTGTTGAGCCCCCGAGAGTGGAGGCAGGTAAAAGAGCTCTGCCATCCTTGCCATTTTGAAGAAGCCGCCAAAAGGGTCAGTGTGGACAATGCCTTTGTAAAGCATGACTTTGGGGATCTTATTTCTGAACGATCGTTGGACACTCTGAAAAATGCTCCACCAGCGCGGGGGAGAAGACGGAACGGAGCCTTTTCCCCTCGAATCCAAAGGCCCCGACAGTTTTCCCAAATTTTTTCGGGCTTCATAAGGGGAGGTTCGGGGGCCATGGCTAGGGCAAGGCGGCACATCAGCTCTCGGGTGTCATCTGAGGCAAGTCAGGGCTGTGTTAAAACCGTGCCAGAGGAAACGGAGGAGGAGAGGTATTCCGGACACCGTCGTTACCGACTCCTGCCTTGGAAAAAAGGGGTTGGGGGTGAATTTGGGTAAGGGGGGGAAGATCGTTTGCTAGTGCCCCCTTTTGACCCAGAGGTTTGGGAAAACAAGCCCATCTGTACATGATGTTGGAGGGCCCCCTTTTCCTCCAAAAATGATTTTGCATTAAGGCCCTCAAAATGAAAAAACTGTTACTGGGGGCCACCTCCTGGATCCCGCGACAAAACAAAAAATCAGCACTTTCTTTTTACCCACCCAAATAAAATAAAATGCAGGAAAGGAGACCTTGCTGATTTTATCAATGGGGACATCTGTTGCGTCCTTCAAATTTTTCAAATGTAACGGGGGAAAACTCAAAGGGCGTGACATCAGAGATGCCAAGTGCCGAAACGGCAGCAGCAGCAGGGAATTGGCAGAAGCCTAATGGTTTACCCCCTGGGAATCTTTTTACCCCTCACTAAGCATGTAATGCAGGGTACACATCCAAAACACAGAGACCCTTTAAAATCAGGTCCAGATATCTGCGTCTCAACACCGATGTTTTTTGGTGTGTTTTCCCGGGGACATCGACTTTTTGGTATCCAAATGGATGAATGGGCCGAGTCGCTCGCACGCCATAGAGGTGTTGTCCCTGCCCCCGTCAGCGTCATATCGAGCGGACCTTCAACACGTGAAGGAGTATTTCAACAAAAGCAAACCCGGGTTTCCAATAAAGTGGTCGTTTGACTTTCATAAGATGAATCAGGCATGGATCTTGTGATGTTTGCTCCAATTGCCGAGGTCACGATTTGTTGCTCTATTATTCCCTTTTAAACAGAAATGGTCCTCTTGAAAACTTTTTTTTTTAAAAGATCATTTTTTTATGCAATTTTTATTCTCGTTCCCCAAAATTCATTTTGCTGTTTTTTCGGGAGGGGACTGTAAAAGACCCAAGTTTCATACAAAACCGTATTCCATTTTTTTAATTTACTTTAGAATTTTTCGATTGTCAATGGTTTTGGGGGCATGGTGCTGTGAGATCGCTATAATCATGTCCTTGAAAAAAAGTGGTTCAAGTGGCATTTCTCCCTACAATTTTTTAAAAGTGGGTGAGAAGCATTTTTATAATTTTTTTGGGTATGTGCTTTTTAAATGCAGCATTATACAGGTTTATTCTAAAAATGTGGGTTTCTAAAAGACATTTGTTCTTCCAAATTTCAAAAAATGGGTCATGGGGATGTTTTTAATTTTTTGGGGGGATTTTGCGTGACATCAGTATTTAAGTCCCATCTAAAAAAATAGGTTTCTAAACGAATTTGTTCTTCACAATTGTCAAAAGTGGCTCAAGGGTCATGTTTTGAATTTTTGGGGGCATTTTGCTGTGAAATGCAGCTATAATACAGGTCCTATTATAAAAAAAAGTGGTTTCTAACAGACATTTGTTCTTCACAATTGCCAAAAGTGGCTCAAGGATCATGTTTTGAATTTTTGGGGGCATTTTGCTGTGAAATGCAGCTATACTACAGTTCCTATTATAAAAAAAAAAATTGGTTTCTAACAGACATTTGTTCTTCACAATTGCCAAAAGTGGCTCAAGGGTCATGTTTTGAATTTTTGGGGGCATTTTGCTGTGAAATGCAGCTATACTTAAAGCGGTTGTCTCACTACAAGGATTGCTTTTTATGTTAAAGATCTTGCAAAAACAAGTCTCTTTGCAATACGTGTCCATAAACAGTGTCCTACCTATTCCTAGATATCCCCTCTTGTATGGGCTGCATCAGCTCCTCAGGTAGCTATAGCTACAGACCTGTTTGATCTTTCCTGATAGGCTGCCTTCACTGGTTCCTATAGCTACAGACCTGGCTGCTACTGCAGCCTAGTGGAAGCCAGCAAACACGCCCCTGAATTCAAAGTTAAACCAAGAAAACAGGATTGAGGTAAGATGAATCAATGTAGTGAGACAACCCCTTTAAGGTCCTATTATAGAAAAATGTGGTTTCTAACAGACATTTGTTCTTCACAATTGTCAAAAGTGGCTCACGGGTCATGTTTTGAATTTTTTTGGGGGAATTTTGCTGTGAAATGAAGCTATACTACAGGTCCTATTATAAAAAAAATGTGGTTTCTAACAGACATTTGTTCTTCACAATTGTCAAAAGTGGCTCAAGGATGATGGTGCTGTCAAAAACAGGAATAGGTAGGAAACTGTTAATGGACTCATATTGCAAAATGACTTGTTTTTGCAAGATCTTCAGAGCTAGCAATCCCTGTAGTGAGACAACCCATTTAATACATTTAAAAAAAGAGAAACAAAGATGTGGTGGGATTCCATCCGATTTCAAAAATGTGTTTTCTAGAATTAAACTACTAAAAAACTGGCATGCACAAAATAGCTGATACAAATATTCCTCTGAATTGTACAAGGGAGGTACAGGAAGACTTGAATAGATGTAGGTTACCCAGGACAGGTATAGTCAATGTCCGGTTCAACTAAAATGGTGGTTAAAAGACTCCTATTTCCGGCACTTTTTAATCTGTGGGTCATGCAGTTTTGGGGCTCATGCTGTGGCCCAGGACAGGTATAGTCTATGTCCAGTAAAACTAAAATGGTGGTTCAAAGACTCCTTTTTCCGGCACTTTTTAATCTGTGGGTCAGACAGGTTTAAGGTTCATGCTGCGTTCCAGGACAGGGATAGTCAATGTCCAGTTCAAGTAAAATGATGGTTCAAATAATACTGCCTTCTAGCACTTTTTAATTTGTGGGTCATGCAGGTTTAAGGGTCATGCTGTGGTACAAGACAGGGATAGTGAATGGTCTGTGACTTTTTTTCCGTGGCTTTTATAACCCAAGTGTGTTGCCTAAGATGTAGCACATATCCATTTGACTGTTGTGGATGTTAATTCCAGCTTCTCCAGCCCTCTTTGGGTGTAAGAATGAAGGTGTTGTTGCTCTCCCATAGACTTTAATGGTCTTCGGCGATAATCTATTATCGACTATCGGAAATCGTCTTGATAATTGCCGATATCGACTATCGACCCGATGACGATAGTCAATGTAATCGCTCACCACTAATCATAACCCATTAAAATCATAACCCGTAAATCCTCAATCGAGTGATCTTCTCTGGAGAAATGTGTGGCCACTGGGAGATCTGACCTGCTGTTAGTAAAAGTAAATTAGTGCACGATCATGTCCTGACTATGCCTTGTTTTCCCTACGTCGAGACCTTTAGTAGGACATTGCACATACATATTCAGATACACCATATTGGAAGATCTACAGAAAAATGTACCCCTGATTCTGTGTATGTGCTATGACTGCGAGAAAGGTACACTATCAGCTATTTGAATGTGTCTGCAGGTCTTGCACCTGCTTTGCAGGCAGGGTAAGGTGCCATTTTATTTGGGGCCTGCAGGGCTCTCCAGAAAATGATTTGCCGCAGGTGTGAGGATAATGACCAAAGTCACCCTCCTTTCCCCCTAGTTCTTGTAATTTCACCCAAGTTCATACTCAGTCACATGAAACAGTTGTCAATCAGAATCTGCTCCCACAGGAAATCACTTGCTCACTCCAAATAAAGTCAGCCATCATGTGTATAGGAAGCCACTCTCAGCAGGAAGTCGAGAAGCAGTGGCCTTTTATTACTCTGTTCGCACCTGGGTTAGCCTCTATGGGGCCAAAGTAGACATTTTATCTAAAAAGCTAAGCATGAAAGATTAGCTAGCCGCCCTGGTGCAGAAGTTAAGTAACTAATTATGGAGTAACCGCACATCACAAACAAACCCCAATTTCATATTTGTAAATATGAAACCATGCCACATGCATAGCTGTCACTCACTCATTTCTAGGACCAACAGGCAGGGAGAAATGGGAAACTGGTACCAGGAATAGAGTACCCACTCTTAATTTAGTACCCAGATGTAGGTTTTAGGGCCCATCCAGTTCTAACAGTACCAGGGCCACAGGTCTGCGTTATTCCTGGGCCAAGATATGATCCCTACTGTGTTAGAGCTAAATATCACATGGCCCTGGAGGGAGGAGAACTTAGACCCTTCCAGGGGTGTGATATGGGAGTGACGTGGGAGTGAGGGGGATGTCCGTGTATAGTTAAAAGTGAGGTCTCACCTGAGTCCAGTGTTGTCTCCATTGGAACGGGATATATGCTGCAGGCATATCAGGAACATCCAGACAGGACCAGTGGTCTGCATTCAACCCATGTGGGCCCTTCACCAAGCTAACTTCAGGTACTGTAGCTTGACATTTTGCTGCTTCATTTATTTGTACCAATATCCTATATGTACTTGCTCCTCTGACCAGTATATAAAACTACAAAACAACACACAAGGAGAGTATATCGTCAAAATTACAAAATCATCTTTATTTATAGCATGATTAAAAAGATCCCATAAAAATAGAGGCATACAAAAAGACCCTAATAACTGCAGGCACAACAAGGTCCCTCATATATAAAGTACATCCAGTTGTAAATTATACAAGAGTCTCCACAAGTACAATATAGTTACAATAACATGCAGGGTCAATATGTACATCTATAATAGATTGCACACATTAGAGAGCGAAAACAATAATTGTATAACTATAAGCAGTATAAAGCCACAATTGATCATTAAATGTTCCACTCAATAATGTACCACAGTGCATGAAGACCACAGCAAAAGCGTATCATATATACCGGAGACCTTACCAATACAGAGGACCAAAGCCAGCTACCCCAACCTGCCTTTTGCGTCCCTTGCTTTTTCATGGAGTACTTTAGGTTAACATCCTCTTGTGGTAGAGATAATCTTACACGACAACTGGGGGAGGCTCCTAAAGAATTTCAGTCAATGAATTATGTGGTTTTTAAACCAGCGGACAAGGGGGAAAACATAATGATTTGGCCAGTTGAGAAATATGAAAAAGAGGCCTTACGCCAATTAAGGGATAAACAGACATATAAAAAAGATACCTTTTAATCCAATAGAGAGTTTTCCCGGGAATTACATGCCATAGTGGATAAGGCGTTTCAATTGGGGATTATCCCTAAAATAATCCTTAATAATTTACTTGTCAGATTCCCAAAGATTCCAACTCTATATTTATTCCCCAAGATTTACAAGGATCCCGTTGATCCGCCTGGATGTCCAATAGTGTCAGGGATTGGGGGATTATGTGATCCCACATTTAAGTTCATTGATTATTATCTAAAACCTTTGGTTGAATTATATGTACAGGATACTGTGGATGTCTTGAGCCGGATTGATGGGATCAATGTTGAATCTGGGGTATATCTAGTTACAGCTGATGTTGAATCTTTATATACCAGTATCCGACATCATGATAGACTTGAGGCGGTGGAATTTTTTCTTAGATCCAGTGGCCTGGCCCCTTGCTTATGTAAATTAATTCTTTAATTGTTGAGATTTATTTTGATAAACAATTTATTTGTGTTTAGAGATCATCTTTATGTTGAATGCCAGGGGACGGCCATGGGAGCTGCATGCACTCCGGCATATGCAAATTTATTTTTAAGATACTGGGAAAAGCACATTTTTCATGATGATGTTATTTTGGTAGCAGATCATGTTCAGTGTTGGCTGAGATATATCGACATCCTATTCTTTTGGAGGGGGTCGATGTCTCAACTAACTATGGTCATGAATGAGTTGAACATCACTCAATACAAAATCAGATTGACCTATAAAGCGGATATAAAAAAAAAGTAGAATTTTTGAACATTTCCATTGAGGTTGATGATAATGGTATGATAGAGACTGATGTATACCATAAGGAAAGAGCGGTCAATTCATTGCTTCACGCATCATCCTTCCATAATCAGTCTACAATTAAAGGCATTCCAGTAGGGCAACTTTTGCAGGTGTGCCGAATTTGCTCATCAGATGGACGATTTTAAACTCAGGCAGTTGATCTAAATGATAGGTTTTTGGAAAGAGGGTATAGGCAAAGGATAATGAAAAAGGCGTACTATCGTGCTAAAAGGGGTTCTCGCAATTAATTGTTACAACAAAAAAAGAGATGCAGTGAAAATAACATTCGTTTCATTACAACATTAAACCCTCAATGGCCAAAATTACGAGAGATTTTGTGGAAGCATTGGGGGTTTTTAAAAATTGATCCAGTTTTAGCAAAATAAATCACAGATCACCTCCTAATGACAGCAAGAAGGTCACCTAATCTTAGGGATTTTCTAGTCAGAAGTCATTATATTACCCAAAATAGTAACCCCTTTAGTACACGTGGTCCAATACAAGGCTTCTTCCCTTGTGGCAAATGCGTCGCTTGCCCCAGTATGATTAGAACTAGTGATGAGCGATTGCGTCAATTATCGTCATCGGATCGATAGTCGATATCGTCAATTATCATGCCAATATCCGATAGTCGATAATAGAAGATCGCCGATGACAATTAAAGTCTATGGGAGAGGAACAACACCTTCATTCTTACATTCAAACAGGGCTGGAGAAGCTGGAATTAACATCCACAACGGTAAAATGGATACGTGCTACATCTTAGGCAACAAGAGTCACAGAAAAAAACTCACAGACTATTCACTATCCCTGTCTTGTACCACAGCATGACGCTTAAACCTGCATGACCCACAAATTAAAAAGTGCCAGAAGGCAGTATGATTTGAACCACCATTTTACTTGAACTGGACATTGACTATCCCTGTCCTTGAACGCAGCATGACCCTTAAACCTGTCTGCCCCAAAGATTAAAAAGTGCCGGAAAAAAGGAGTCCTTAACCACCATTTTTAGGAGGGGAATCCCATCACGGTCTTTGTTTCTCTTTTTTTTAATTGTACAAATGGGTTGTCTCACTTCAGGGTTTGCTAAGCTATTTTAAAAGATCTTGCAAAAAACAAGTCATTTTGCAATATGTGTCCTTAACAGTGTCCTCCCTAGTCCTGTTTTTGACAGCACCGTCACCCTTGAGCCACTCTTGACAATTGTGAAGAACAAATGTCTGTTAAAAACCCAAACTTTTTTTTAAAATAGGAACTGTAGTATAGCTGCATTTCACAGAAAACATGCCCCCAACAATTCAAAACATGACCCTTGAGCCACTGTTGACAATTGTGAAGAACAAATGTCTGTTAGAAACCCAAAATTTTTTATAATAGGAAACTGTAGTATTGCTGCATTTCACACCCAGCATGACCCAAAAAATGATAAAAATTGCTTCTCAGCCACTGTTAAAAATTGTGAGGGAGAAATGCCACTCAGAAGCCACATTTCTGTTCCAAAGGACCATGTTTATAGCTGTATCTCACAGCACCATGACCCCAAAAACCATTGACAATGCAAAAAAATTCTAAAGATGAATTGAGTAAATAAAATTACATTTTTTTCATGAAACTTGGTGTCTTTTACAGTCTCCACCCCCGCAAAACCAGCAAAATGTGTTTTTTGGAATTTGAGAATAAAATTGCAGTAAGAATGATAATTTTAAAAAAAAGTTTTCAAGAGGGACCATTTCTTCTGGAAGAGGAATGTAAAAGTAGACCGGCAAACTAATCGGTGCCCTGGGCCCACATTGGGGCCACAAATCAGAGAACATGCCTGATTCATCTTGATGAAAGTCAAACGATCGATCCACATTATCTGTGGAAAAGCCGATGCGTTTGTCTGTAATGACTCCCCCAGCTGTGTGAAGGTCCCGCTCAGATATGACGTGGCTGCTGGGAGGAACAACACCTGTATGGCGTGGTGAGCAAGCTCGGGCCATTCATCCATTTTGGATACCCAGAAGTCGATTGGGTTTGGAACACATCCAAAAACATCGGTGTTGAGACGCAGATAGTCGTGCACCATGATCTTAAGCTGGTCTCTGTGTGTTGGATGTGTGCCCTGCATTACATGCGTTGGTGGTAAATAAAGATTGCCAGAGGTCACCCATTAGGCTTCTGCCACAATGCCTGCTGCTGCTGCCGCCACGGCTACTTAGCACTCTACTGCTATCATGTTGCTGACGTTGTTCACCGTGACATTTGAAGACATGGAAGCGACACAACAGATGTCTCCGTTGATCAATCAGCACGGTCTACAATTCCTGCATTTTACTCTCTATATTTGTGGGTGGAAGAAAAGTGCTGAGTTTTGCTTTGTACCGGGGATCGTAGGAGGGTGGCCACCCAGTAACTGTTCTTCATTTTGATGGCCTTAATGCGAGGATCATTTTGCAGGAAATGGAGCATCCAAGCACTCATGTGAGGGGTTGGAGCCTTGATTTCCCAAGCCTCTGGGTCGAGGGGCACTAGCAAACTGATCTTCCTCATCGTCCTCTCCCCCTCAAATCCGTGCCAACCTCTTTCCAAGGAAAGGGACATCGGAAAACGTCGGTGTCCAGGAATAACCTCATCCCTCCGCTTTCCCTCGGCACTGCTTCAACACAGCCCTAGCTTGCCTCAGATGATGCATCCTGAGAGTTGAGGTGCTGCCTTGCACTAGCCCCGGACCCCGAACCACTGCCTAATAAAATTGTGAAACTGTCGGGCCTTCTGGATTCGACGGAGAGAAAGGATCCGTGTCCGCATCTGTGTCCGTCTCCTCCTCCGTCGCTAGTGGGACCTGATGTTTCAGAGTTTTCCAACGATCGTTCCAGAACTAAGATCACCACAATGCTCATGTGCAAGGGCATTGTCTGCACTGACCATTTTGGTGGCTTCTTCAAAACTGGCAAGGATGGTGCAGAGCTCTTTCACCTACCTCCACTCTCGGTGGCTCAACACCCCGAGGTCCGCACCACTGCTTCTCAGGCCATGTGTCACTTTGTACTGCGTAAAGGCATTGCGCTGCTGCCACAATCGCTGGAGCATGTGGAAGGTGGAATTCCAGAGTGTTTCCATGTCAACAATGAGACGGTTGACGGGGAGGCCGAGCTGACGCTGCAACGCAGCCAGACGGGACGAAGCAGGGTGCGAACGGCGGAAGTGTGAGCCTTCCTCAGCATGCAGTCCAGACCCGGGGAGCGCTTTAGAAATTTCTGGACGACGAGGTTCATGACATGTGCCAGGCAAGGGATGTGCTCCAGCCTACCGATCTTAAGGGCGACCAGCAGATTTCGACCAGCATGTGATGCCACCAGAGGACCTTGGGGGACAGAACCCTGCACCATCCCTGCGGTTTTGAAGAGCGTACGCCGAGCCTGAGAGCCACCGTCACCACCAGGGGACATCCACCCCAGCTCACCCAGTGAGCTGTCACGAGATATAGGGGCCTTGGCCGTGCTTCCCTTAGTCCATGTGTCGGTGGTAAGATGGACTTTGCCGGACACAGATGTAGACAACACGCTTGAAATTTTAGATGACACGTGGCTGGCCAGGGCTGGGACGGCTTTTCTGGCAAAAAAATGCCTGCTCGGCGTCTGGTATTGGGGGCAGGCAAGGGCCATGACGTGGCGGAACCCATCTGTGTCCACCAGACGGAAAGGCAACATTCAGGCTTTTGGCTTTGGGATGGTTTGGGTTAAAGTGTTTCTTCTGCTCCCAAACCTGGAAGACAGAAGGCTGGCTGCTAGACTGGCCGCTGTACGACGTGCAGGTCATCAAACTGGTGGAAGGAGAAGGGGTAGGATGAAGCGGAGACAGATCCTTGATCATGACTCTGAGAGACATGGGCAGCTGAGGAACGCTTGGTGGTGGTGGTGGAGGAGGAGGAGGCGGAGACAGAGGGTGTTTAACAGTGGTTTGGAAGCCCCGGGATTGGTGTGGCCTTTTTGGCCAAGTGTTCCCTCATTTCACTCATGCATTCGCTGCATGTGACTAGACATGTTGGTGGTGGTTAAACATCTAAGATTTTTTCCCTCTACTGGATGCATTTACGGCAAAGGCGGCATATTTACATCGCTGGGTGAATCAAGGCTTGCTCGAAAAAAGGGCCCCGGCTTTAGAGGTTTCCCGGAAACCTTTTCGACGGCGATAAGCGGGAGCGGTGTTTCCGCTGATCGTGGCTGGCGGAAAATCTTAGCGGACTTCTGCGACCCCTCTCCCCTTTTTTAGGGGGGAGCCATACTGACACTACCCCATCATGTTCCTCCTCGTCCAGTGATGAAGCGCTCGCAAGCAAATTCTGCTGAAAGACCACGTTGGATCCGCAATGTCGTCATCATTTATCTCATCATCAAAAACAGGGGACTTCCTCGTACTGACATTTGCATCCAGGAAACTGCGGGCTATAAGCTACAGGGACTGCAAGGCGTTGCGAACCGCCCGGGATTTTTTGCTGATTGACCGGTTTCCCTTTCTCTCCTTGATGGGATCAGTGATTGGGAGTCAGAGCAGACAAAATCATTCCTCTTTGGCCTCTTGATCTTTTGGGAAAAGCCTTCTGACCCCAACCACATTTTGTCATCAAAGAGGACTTCAGAAAATGGATTATCCACAGTGGTGGGTACACGAGTGACCCTTTAGGCTGCCTTCGTTCATGTTGGACGGATGCTGATGATGTGATGACATTTGTGGCCGTGACTGGGAGGACGAGAAGGTAAGCTGATGAATGCAGGTTGCATTAACCACTGAAGAACAGATTGCGACGCTGTTCGTTACTGAGATTCACAGGCCCTGTCCCACGATGACAGGCCTGACGGGCCTGCAACTGACGATCCGCTGGCTTGCGTGTTGTCGCCAGCACTGGATGGAGCACCTTCTCTCGTACCTCTACCTCCATGTCCTACACCCCTCTTTGCTTTCTTATCACCTGCATTTCGCTCCATGTTCTAATTTCCTACAGCCAACTAGGATTAGAAACTGAATTGTTTCTAGCAAATACCTGTGAAATGCGGTTGGTGGAAGAACCGTAAGACAAAATCAACAGTGTTCTTCCTTCGTCCCAGGGATTTACAACTGCCAGTAGGACTAGGAATTGGTCGTTTTCAACAAAATATCCTACAAGTGAGCTATCTGCGCCAAACTGAGATTCATTGAGCGCAATAAAACTATTCAGAAGTTACACGGATGAGAAATTGTGTTTTTTTGCAGCAATGACAAATGAGAACAGTTGCTAGAAAATTTTTCTATCAGAATTGGCGTACAAGTGGCTTTTTTGAAAAAAAACTAGGGCGCATCACGTGCAATACATCTATTTAAAAGTTATACGGATAACAAATGGTGGTTTTTGCACCAATGAAATACAACAGCAGTTACCACAAAATTTCTGTATTCAAATTTAAGTAAAAGTTGGCTCTTTGAACAAAACTGGGCACCCAAGTGAAATTTCAGCTATTTAATGTTATACGGATAATAAAAAGGTGGGTTTTGCCCTATGAATAACCCCGCAATTGCTAGCAAATTTCTGTATCCGATATAAGTACAAGATGGGTCTTTGAACAAAACTGGGCTGCACAAAATTTAAAAAAGGTACTATTTCACCTCAGGTGGAGGGGGTGCTGGGCCAAAATGGTAAAAAAAAAAAAGCCATTTCAGCAGGTTCAAAGCAGAGTCTGGGCTGCACAATACACACTCTCCTTTTAAAAGCCTGCCTGCCTGTCTGTCTGTCTGTCTGTGTTCGCCCACAACCCCCCCTCCCCCCTCGTGGCTGTACAGCGCTAGATGCTTCTTTAAAAAGTTTCTGTTTAACTAACTAAGAGCTGAAATTCTCTAATCTACCTATGTTCTAATGTTCACAGCTAAAAGCATAGTTGTCTGTGTGAACAAAGAGAACTGTGTCTCTGAGCTGAGCTGTATTGAGGAGAGATTTAGCACACATTCTGCTCTAATGAGAGTCACTGACACTGATGCTGAACAGGAAGCGCTTTTCTATGCAAAACGAGGTCATGTGATTTTTCCAGCCAATGACAACCATACACATTACAGTCATGACGTCGCACCCCCAGCTCACCTCCCTCTATGCTCTAAGTGATTTGCTGGCTGGCAAATGACAGGAAGCACCGAAAATGGCGCGATGTTATATTTTTATGCGCAGATTCTCACCTAAATTATCGCGTGAACGGAAACTTCCGATCAACCTAAAAACCGTGCCGATTTCAACTTTGTCGATTATAATCGCTCATCCCTAATTAGAACTAATGTTTTTTATACAATGGATGGTAGTCGGGAGTTTCAAGTCTGCCATTATATCACATGTAATTCTAAAAATGTGATATATTTGGCACGCTGTTCTTGCTCTAAGATCTAAGTTAAAAGTCCCCACACGGGAGCATGTACGTGATATCTTGGCAGCCAAGGGAATAGAGGATTTGAACCAATTAAAAACTCTTCCGAGACAGTATTCAAAATACCATGATTGCGACCCAAAAGGCTTGAAAATATGGGGAATAGATTTGGTACATTTAGGGATCAGAGGTGGTAATGCAATGTGCTGTTTAGAACATAAGGAAACTAAATGGATTATATCCTTGAATTCAATGGTCCCTGGTGAATTGAACGAAAAGTTAAGTTTTGCGCCATATCTTTGACCCTTTAGAGTATAGGCCTGACTGCTATTGGGCCCATATACAGTAGTGATTCTCGTTGAACTGGTCAGTGATTTATATTGGATCATCCCCTGTCTCTTGTTGTTGACAGTTTTTATCTTGTTTGTTTTTAACTGTAACGTTTAACTGTTGAACGATATCTGTCCATAGGAGATAAAAGTCATCTATTGGATTGAAGAAACTTTATATATTAAAGGGGTTTTATAGCTACAAAGATAATGTCTCAGATTTAGGGGACAGTAAAAATAAACACTTTTGTAATTGGTTTGCATTACCTCTGTCACTTGGTTTAGCAGATATGAGCTTTTCTGTAAATCTGTATTCTTTTTCTGCTGCTGGTCGGGGCACGCCCCCTGGCTGGATCCCGCCTCCTAAACATTCCCCATGCACTGTGATTGGCTGACATTTCATTCAGCCTGTTAGGATACGCCCCCAGACAGGAAACGCCCTGGCCACGCTCCCTGTGCTGTTATTGGCTGCCAGCACACTCTGTGTTTTCTCCCCTCTGAGCTGGTAAAATCGATAGTGAAACCAAGTCCCGCTGGCTCTATACCCACCTCCCAGCTCTAGGGTGAATGATCTGGGCAATTACTGGCTGTTTAAGTCACAGATCCCCACATATAACACAGTATTATAGAGTCTCCTGCCTGTTAACAGGGGGAGAGGAGGAGGGGGAGGGCAGTGTGCGTTGCTCCATATAACACAGTCTGCTGCCTGGTAACAGAGGGAAAGGGGGGTTAGTGTACACTCCTCACATGTCTCATCAGTTCAGGCTGTGTGCATAACTCCATATAGCACAGCAAGGAGCTTGTTGAGCCTGAAGCTCTGCAGACACATGAAAAGCATGCAGGAGGCTTCATAGCTGTCATCTGTAGACGCATAAGAAGCATGCAGGAGGCTGAAGAGCTGTGTTCTGCAGACATCCTTCTGCTTCTACTGCCTCACCCAGAATGATGATGTCACAGGTCTTCAGTGAGGAGAGACACGCCTGCTGAGAGAAGAGACCCATCCCTGGATTTCAAATTCAATCTCTGAGAATTAGCTGAAGAGTATGAACAGTTCAAACGATAAAACTCCTTTAAGGAAAAAAAAAAAAAATCGATATTGGTCCATGTCGTCTTTGCTGCCGCATCATTAACAAATACTGTATAATGGAATATATGGTTTCATCTATATATCGTTTTTTATTGTGCTAATATTTTTGAGATAGAAGGATGTGTTAAATTTATAGATAAATGTGTAGATGATGCTGTAATTTTCAAATTGATATATTGTGGCTATATAGGAATGTTGGATACCCTGTTTATATGGGTTTCATAAGTGCAGGTATGGTTATGAACAGGTTGTGCCAATCTTCTGTGGATAGAAAGTAGCACTTAATACTTACCTTAATAAACATCGGAGATCGTGATAAATATAACATTGTGAGTGCGAGGGCGCATGCCCTGTGTGGGACTAAGCGCCCACTCCAACTCCTGCGTTTAGATGTGCTGTGCGCATGTTCGGAAGTTATTTGCACATTATCACATGACTGCCGGAAGTGGGGTATAGGACATCCACTCCCTCTGAACATGGCGCTTCAGCTGTTTGATTTGGGACAAGAGTATTTAAACTGAGAGGATGTAACCTAAAATACCCCCTAGAGAAGCAAGGGACGCAAAACGTACGTTAGGGTAGCTGGCTTTGGTCCTCTGTATTGGTAATGGTCTCCTGTATATACTGTATGTTACACTTTTGCTGTGGTCTTCATGCACTGTGGTATGTTATTGAGTGGAACATTTAATGATCAATTGTGGCTTTGTACGGCCTATAGATATACAATTATTATTTTCGCTCTCTAATGTGTGCAATCTATTATAGATATAAACATATTGACCCTGCATGTTTTTTTAACTATATTGTACTTGTGGAGACTTTTGTATAACTTACAACTGGATGTACCTTATGTATGGGGGACCTTGTTGTGCCTGCAGTTATTAAGGTCTTTTTGTATGCCTAGTATTGATGGAGAGGGGTCATAACTATAGGAGGTCTAACCACTCTGACAGGTCTGGTCATATATATTTAAATATTCAAAGTAGATTTGGAGTAGGAGTCCCACTCACTAAGTTTTGGAACAATATGTAGGAGCGCTTAGCAAATAATATTCATTTTTTATCCTGCATCATATATTATCA
The DNA here is from genome assembly GCA_025379985.1 of Phyllomedusa bahiana. Lineage (NCBI taxonomy): Eukaryota > Metazoa > Chordata > Amphibia > Anura > Hylidae > Phyllomedusa > Phyllomedusa bahiana. The sequence continues at coordinate 42,896 of JAODAL010022350.1, read as the reverse complement.
GAGGTTGTCTTACTATTTAAAAATCTTTGGGATACATATTATCCAAATGTAGTCATTTTTATGAATGAAAGCATATTACAAAGTGTGTAGTGTTTACATTGTTGCTCATCTATGCCATGTTACTTTTTGTTTACTATGTTTCATTAAACCTCGTTACTGTGTTTCATTGAACCTCGTTATGGTATTTAAAGCCTTGCAGTAACACTGCTGTGATATGCATCTGATGAAGCGGGTTTTTATCCCGCGAAACGCGTAATACTGGATTAAATAAAAATCATATTTTCTACAATTGCAAGTTGTTGTGCTGAACGCGCAACGGATCGATTTGCTAAGCGCTCCTACATATTGTTCCAAAACTTAGTGAGTGGGACTCCTACTCCAAATCTACTTTGATCACTCTCTGTGGCGTCCTCGTGGCTACTCGGCGGGAACAATCAGGAGCTGCTGCAAACTTATTGTTACACGATTCCAAGGCAATTATACGAGCTGTCCCGTGATCTGTACAGCTTAAGCAGGTGAGCACCTGTCCTTGCGATCGCTATATTGGTTTATATTCCTAGGACCCCCAGTTGTGCTTTTTATTGCAGTGCATCTCCCACACTTCGGACCTTTTCCAAGGGACGCTGTTAAGGAGGATCGATATATTTAAATATTCTGACCAGTATATGTATAGCTGTAACCTGGCTGGAAGAGTTCTGTTTCATTGGTGCGGGTAAACAGATCTCTCCAGCCGTTCAGGGTACAGGGCGAATGGGGTATCCTCACACTCCTTGAGTCTTCCTGTGCCCTTGTGAACAGAGGTTAACTATGAAATAGTATCCGGCTGACCTTTCGTACCACTAGGGGCTGGTAACGTCAGGAATACATCTTCAAGTCAGGTCTTCAAACACGAATGGTAAACGGTTTCCTGACAGCAGGTTAAGTGGTTGCCAAGAGAAAAGGAATAGAGGTGGGGGGACTGGGAACATAGCCGTTTATAATGTATTGTTTTTAGTGTTGAGCGATTATTATCGACAAAGTTGAAATCGGCACGGTATTTATGTTGATCGGATTTTGTCGATCACGTGATAATTTAGGTTAAAATCTGTGCATAATATATTAATATCGTGCCATTTTCGGTGCTTCCTGTCATTTTGGTGGCCAGCAAATCAGCTTACAGAATAGAGCAGGGTGAGATGTGTGTGCGACGTCATGACTGGGATGTGTATGGTTGCGATTGGCTGGAAAAATCACATGACCTCATTTTACATAGAACAGCCCTTCCTGTTCTGCCTCAGTGTGTGTCAGCGTCTCATAGCAGTAGGACGTGCGCTCTGCCTCTGTCCAAACAGCTCAGCAAACAGCTCAGCAAAATTATTCTATTTGTTCACAGAGACAGCTCTACTTTTAGCTGTGATCCTTAGAACTTAGTTAGATCAGAGATTTGCAGATTTAGGAAGTTAGGCAGAGAATTTTAAAGGAGCATCTACCGCTGTAAAGTCACGGGGGGGAAGCGGGAGGGAGCGGGGGGTTGAACACAGACAAGCTCTATAAAGGATACTGGATATTGTACAGCCAAAACTTTGTTTAGACATTGCATTGCCTTATATTAGGATACAGATCTTTTCTAGTAACTGCAGGTCTATATGTTAGGTGCAAAACTCCACTTTTATTATCAGTATACATTTCTTTTTCAATTTTGCCCAGTCCAGCTTTGTTGATATAGCCACCTTGCAGTTAAATTTGAATCCAGCAACTTTGTAGTCACCACAGGTGTACTGATAGGCGCCAAAAATACCTTTATTATCTGTATACATTTCAGACAGGTGTTTTTTTCACTTTTGGTCAGTCAAGCTTTGTTGATTTCTGTGAGGTTAAGTAGTGTCAAAAAGGGGTCCAGGGCTGGACACAAATTGCACAATTTGAGGCTCAAAATTTTCTGGGCTGGAGTCACTATGGGGTCGCATCATTTAATCTCTAGGGAGTCGTCCCTAATCAATGAAGAAGGATTTGGAGGAAAAATGAAACCATTGAATTGATTGGCTGAATCAGTCTCAGAAGCCAGGAGGGCAAATGTCTTCTCAACTAAGAAGTGTTTTGGGGATGATTAGGACATTTGTATTACTTATGGGTGTGCAGACGAATTAACACATCTACACGTGTAAAAAATACCTTTAAAAACTGCAGGGAGGGGTGTATGTTGTATGTTATCACACTTGAAAAAAAAGCAAAATGGTAATAATGTAAAACTATAAATAAAACTTCCCTAAATAAATTCTGTAAACAAATGTCAGTTACCAAAAAAATATTCTAAATGACAGTCACTGTACAAAATAGCATAGTGCCACTTTGTGATCTGTGGATCAAACAGGTTTGGGGCTCATGCTGTGGCCCAGGACAGATATAGTCAATGTCCAGTGAAACTAAAATGGTGGTTCAAAGACTCCTTTTTGCGGCACTTTTAATCTGGGGTCATGCAGTTTGGGGCTCATGCTGTGGCCCAGGACAGGTATAGTCAATGTCCAGTGAAACTAAAATGGTGGTTGAAAGACTCCTATTTCCGGGGCTTGTGAATCTGGGGGTCAGATAGGTTTAATGGTCATTCTGCGGTACAGGACAGATATAGTTAATGTCCATTCTCTAAAATGGTGGTTCAAAGACTACTTTTTCTTGCAGTTTTTAATCAGTTGGTCAGACAGGTTTAATGGTCATACTGTTGTACAGGACAGGCATAGTCAATGTCCAGTTCAACTAAAATGGTGGTTGAAAGACTCCTTTTTCCGGCACTTTTTAAATGTGGGGGTCATGCAGGTTTGGGGCTCATGCTGCGTTCCAGGACAGGGATAGTCCAAAGTCCAGTTCAAGTAAAATGATGGTTCAAATCATACTGCCTTCTGGCACTTTTTAATTGTGTGGTGAGCAGGTTTAAGGGTTATGCTGTGGTACAAGACAGGGATAGTGAATGGTCTGACTTTTTTTCTGGGACTTTTATCACCTAAGTGTGTTGCCTAAGATGTAGCACGTATCCATTTGACTGTTGTGGATGTTAATTCCAGCTTCTCCAGCCCTGTTTGGGTGGAAGAATGAAGGTGTTGTTCCTCTCCCATTGACGTTAATGGTCATCGCGTAATCTATTTATCGACTATCGGAAATCGTCTTGATAATTGCTGACATCGACTATCGACCCGATGACGAAAGTCAACGTAATCGCTCATCACTAATTGTTTTATGTGTTTGCGGAGTAAGCTGTCATTTTTCAGGTAAGCAGTTCTGTCATTTGGTTTAAGGTAAATTCATTGAGGTAACGGTGGTCCTTAATGTGTACATTTGTGCCCAGAAGTAGATTTCATTACCTGAATATTTGAGTCAGTTGTTGGTGGGGGGAAAACATATTGAAGTTGCAAGACACTTGGAGTGCAGTATTACTATGCTTTTTTCAGCTCTGCCAGAAAAAAAATTGCATACTGTATGCACACCTTGAAGCTTTTGATGTTCCCATTGCTGTAGGAATAGTTCCACTCTCCAAAAGCAAACAGTTTGTAAACAACAAAATTATACCTTGTAAGACTGGATTCTGCTGGAGTTTGTTCTCCAATGTAACTAGACATAATTATCATTCCTATGATTATGGGAAATGTTTGTGTACAAGATTTTCTACATCATGGTGGACCAAGTGTATCACCAGGCAGTGGGCCCAAGGCTTAAGTTTGTTTTTCTGGCAATGTGCCAATTCCGAGAAATGATAGGCCCACCTAGGGTGGTCACCTTGGATCTTGGTGTCTCTTGGGAGCAATAGAAGCAGACACTGAATAAGCAGTTTTACCTAGTTAAAGTGTGACCCCCATGGAGCTATGAACTTCTTGTTTGGACCCTGAAAGTTCACCCTTTGCACAGTAGATGCTAGTGGAGCACAATAAGAACGAGGAGGGATATTAAGAACATAAAAAGGGAAAGAACATTCATTGTTCCTGGAAAGAGAGTGGGATGTTAGACCTATGGAACTGAGACATGCAGACTGATCAGGCCTAGCAGCCTACATGGAGAAAAACCAAGATAGATTTGTAACCATGGCAGGTGTAATAAGAAAGAGTTTTGGGGCAAATGTTAACCACAGGGAGAAAGTAAGCACGTCAGCAGGCCATAAGCAGACAGTTTAATGAGTGTACCAACAGAAAAAGATGAATAAGACCAAAATATTTTGCAGCGGACAGACCACGGTGGGTCAAATCTGTAATGAGCAAAGAGCTTATGGTAAAAACATCTAAATAGAGAGTTAGAATTCTGTCCCACAGGTGTCAACTGAAGACAAGCTGTAGGCCACACCAACCAAACCACAGGCCGCCAAGAGATAAGAGATGCTTACACTGAAAATTGACTGTTTCCAGCAGTTTAGTTTATATTGCTGATTACCTAATAGCAAGACATTAAAAATATTTTCATGTCTCTGAAATTACAAGCTTATGGCGCGCGTGATCAATAAGTTTACAATGCACACCCAGAACCATCTAAACTTTGCAAGGAACCTCTGCCCCAGCTTCTTCTATATCTCCAGAAGATCCACAAAATTAAGCAAAACTGGGAGGCATGGACATTACAGAAAACATTTAGTTTGGGTGAAATCTCACTAAAACTCCTTGTCAGGGACAGTGCTATTGAAGTACACCAGGAATCACGACATTTTAAACAAACCTTAATAGAGTGGATACTATAAATTCACTCACACAACGTCGTAAATTTTTTTATTCTAACCTACAAATACTTTGCTTTTATGAGGAATATACCTCCAGTGATGGGAACAACATAGATCCAATGTGTTTCGCAAAGTGTTCAAATCTTTTATAACAGAACAGGAGAACACACCTATCAACATGCGCCACCAAACGTATACTATCTTTGCAACATAGATGATATCCTGGTCATTTGGACTGAACTGAGAAGACCCAACTAAAAGGGGTATTTCTGTGTCACTGATTAGCTTTAAACACGTAGGCAAAGATAAAAAAGACTGTTACCAAATACATTGCTGTTCTGATTTTAGCTTCTACTGACATACATCCAAGTCATCAAAGTAGCAGCCTTCAACTGCGTCGCGAGATTACTACTCATATGAACCCAAGTGTCCCTGCTTCACCTATCATCCATACTTGGAGATCATAAGGATTGGCAGGGAACTCCAACCTGTAACACATAAAGACAGCAGAGTTGAAGAAATATTTCCATTCCCTTCTTTCCATTCAGCCAGGGGCGTTGCTAGGGTCCCAAAACATCCAGGTCTCGGCCGTTTGTGTTTTGCTCAGTAGGGCTGGGTTCACACGGCATTTATCGTACCTCATTGTGAACTGCGGATGTGTTTTTACAGAGAAAAACCTTCTGTTCCTGTCACTAATTTTCTGCACATACCCCCCCACCCCCCCCCCCCTCCACATAGACTCCCGTCCAGCAACTCAGCATGTCACTGTACAAATTAAAAATCAGCCCTGAAAAATTTCCTTTTCAAAAACTTACCGAGGGAGTATGACAATGCCCCGTAAAAACACCAAAACATACACCTCACACATGGAGGCAAATATACTGATGACCGAATGATGTTACTAAAAAAACACTTCCTACAAAAACCAAGACCCAAAACTATTACTACTTAAGGATCAAATCCTGCAACCTGAACAAACGCACCCCCACATGTGGACTATCAGCTGTACACAGGTCTATACATATACCACTGCCATACAGTGACCAATAGTGGTAGATACTAGTTGTATGTAACTCTGCAGACAATATAAGGATTTACACTCAGTTACATTTAAGTGACTTACAGAGACGTCTTTTCTGATCAGCTCGATCACTTTCCCTTTCTTCTCCATCCAGTTTCACACCTTCATGCTTGAATATTCTCCCGCAATACTCTTCCTGCAGATTTGGGACACATATCTTAGAATCCTCACATTTTCCCCCCCCCAGCAACATCTTACTTATAGGTATACAAGTCCTCAGTTTAGGTAGGTGTTAGGTCCCCTCAATAGCAAGTATATAAATAAGAGTCACTCTCAAGCAGTACATAGATATAGGGTGAAAACTCAGTCAGTATATACGGGCACTCAGGCAGGTATAATAGAGGGGCACTCAGGCAGGTATATAGGGGGAACACAGGCATATATAGGGGCACTACAGCAGATATAGGGGCACACAGGCAGTAGATAGGGGACACGGCAGGTATATAGGAGAGCGACACAGCAGTATATAGGGCACACAGGAAAGTAAACGCTATAAAATAACAACATGAAACTCACCTAATACTCACATGCGCTGAAGGGCTAGTCGTGCTCCAAGCCCACGGCAGCGGCCTGGAGCCCGGGAGGTTCGGGGCACAAGGGGTTTTATTCGGGGCCCGAGCCCCAAATAAAACTATGTAGCGATGCCCCTGCATTCAGCCACCACCTAATTTGAAACAAACTATTGACTGGAGTGTCCAGAATGCCTAAACGGCAAATGGCACAGAACCCTGCCTGCATAACAGGTGCAAGACTTGCAGGCACATCCACACCACTGCGTACCTGCCCTACATCACAGAAGGTGCACAGAATAGTGGATATTTCCCTGCAGGTCTTCATTAGTTATATCTGATTATTGTCGTGCAAGTCCCGACCACGGCCTCTATTTTGGGAAACAGTGGCAAGGACTTAACTTTCAACCATTTATAACTAATAGCAGCAGGTTCCTAAAGAACTAGTGTTGAGCGATTATTATCGACAAAGTTGAAACGCAGAATTGGGGGGGGGGGGGGGGGGGGGGGGGGGGGGTGGGGGGGGGGGGGGGGGGGGGGGGGTTTGTTTAGGGGGGGGGCGGGGGGGGGGGGAGGGGGGGAAAAGGGGTTTTTATGTTTGATCTGATTTTTTTAGATCATGCATAATTTAGGTTAAAATCTGTCATCAATCTATTAAATATCGCCCATTTTCGGCGCTTCCTGTCATTTTGGCGGCACAGCAAAAATCAGCTTACAGAATAGAGCAGGGTGAGATGTTTGTGCGACGTCATTTTTCTGTAAATTTATGAGTTAGTAAGAATTTTAAAGGAGCATCTACCGCTGTAAAGTCAACAGGAGGGAGTTAAATTGAATCCAGCAACTTTGTAGTCACCACAGGTTGGTAGGTCCAAAAAATACCTTTATTATCCCGTATACATTTCAGATACGTGGTTTTCTTCACTTTGCGCAGCCAGCTTTGTTGATAGAGCCCCACCCTTGCAGTTAATTTGAAGCAGCAATTTTGTTTTGAATTTGAGGGATTGAGAATAGCTTGATGTGCCATCTTTTAATAAGAGACTTTCCAAAACTCTTCCATACTTCTCAAATTTTTTATATTTCTGAACATGGAGCGAATTCAGGTGGTAACGAGCAGAGGGGGGGGGGGGGGAGGGGGGGGAGGAGGGGGAGTGGAGGGGGGGGGGGGGGGGGTGGGGGAAGACCAATGGAGGTAGAGTTACCAAGAGAAGGGCTCCTTCCAGTGCTGGCGACAACATCATGCCAGCGATCGTCATTTCAGACCGCAGGCCCGTCATCGCTGGGTCAGGCCCGTAATCTCAGAACGAACAGCGTCGCCAATCTGTCCTTCGTGGTTAATGCAACCTGCCTCCAGCAGTCCTTACCTCCTCGCCCTCCCAGTCACGGCCACAAATTCCATCATCCAGCATCTGTCCACATGAAGACAGCCCAAATGTCAACTCGTGTACCCACCACTGTGGATATATCCATTTTCTGGAAGAAACTCAACTGATGACAAAATGCGTTGGGTCAGAAGGCATTTAAAAGATCAAGAGGCCAAAGCTGAGAATTTCTCTGCTCTGACACCCAGTTACTGATGCAATCAGAGTAGGAGAAGAAGCCGTCATCAGCAAAAATCCCGGTGCGGCAACGCCTTGCTCCCTCTTGCTTGTACCCGCAGCTCTGATGCAGAATGTCAGGACGACGAAGTCACCTATGTTGATGTATGGATGATGACAAAACATTGCTGGATCCAACATGGTCCTTTTCACCCCCCCCCCCGCAAATTTGCTTGCGAGCGCTTCATCACTGGACGAGGAGGAAGACGATGGGGTAGTGCCAGTACGGATCCCGCCTCAAAAAGGGAGAGGGCGGTTGCAGAAGTCCACTGATATGATTCCGGCAGCCACGGTCAGCGGAAACCCCGCTCCTCGCCGACAAAAAGGTCCTGGACCTCTCAAGCCTGGGCCTTCTTTGGGCAACCTCGATTCACCCAGCGATGTCATATATACAATGTCTGCCTTTGCCGTAAACGCATAAGTAGAGGCAAGAACACTTAGTGGTTAACCACCACCACATTTCTAGTCACATGCAGCAAATGCACGGAGTTGAAATGAGTGTCAACACATAGACCAAAGAAATGCCAGAACGACACCGGGCCACCACCACTGTCACACCCCACATGTCTCCGCCTCCTCCTCCTCCGCCACCACCAAAGCTCTCCTCAGCTGCCAGGTCTCTCAGGAGTCATGGGATCAGGGATCAGCCTCCGCTTCGGATGCCTCGCAGACGGGGCGTCTGGCACCGAAGTACCGACCAGCACCAACCAGAGACCCATCCTACCCCTTCCTCCTGCCGCCATTTTGACGACCTCACGCCTGTACAAGCGGCCATCTAGCAGCTCCACCTTCTGAATTCCTTCCAGGTTTGGGAGCCAGAAGACACACACACATAACCCAAACCAATCCCAAAGCACAAAAAGCCTGAATGTCGGCATTCTAGCCCAGGCTTTTGGCCTTGGCATGTTTGTCCTTTACCATACTGGACTGGACACAGATGGGGTCAGGCCCACGAATTGTCCCTTGCCTGCCCCCCCAATACCAATATGAGCTGAAGCAGCGCATTTCTTTTGCCAGACAAAGCCGTCCCTGCCCTGGCCAGCCACGTGTCCATCTAAATTTCAAGCGCGTATTGTCATGCATCTGTGGCCAGAAAAAGTCCATCTGACCACCGACACAGTGGACTAGTAAGCCCGGCCAAGGCCCTATATCTCTGAGACAGCTCACTAGGGTGAGAACCTTGGGTGTATGTCCCCTCTGGGGGTGACGGTGGCTTCTAACAGGCTAGTCGCACCAGCTCTTCAAAACCAGAATGGGATGGTGCAAGGGCCACTTTCCACCAAGGTCCTTTGGTGGCATCACGTGTCCCAATGTAAGACCAGTCCAGTGTTGAAATAAATCATGTCCATTGGAGTACCGTCCCACACTACAAGTTCAGAACGCTGTGGACGTCTCTCCGCAACGAACCGAGCGTGGGCTGTGGCCAAGAACCTTGTGCCAGGGCCAAGGTGGGTGGCGATAGTAACGGGCGAAATCCTGCTGGCCGCCCTTAAGAATCGGTAGGGCTGGTAGCACATCCCTTTGACCCCTGGCACCATGTCTGAACCTTTGTCGTCCAGAAAGTTTCAAAGAGCACCCGGAGTCTGGACTGGACCTGCTGAGAAAGGCTCGAAGTCTAATTTCACACTTATCCCAGCCGTTCGGAAACCCTGCTCTTATCCCGCCTGGACTGAGTTTGGGCAGCGTCAGCTCGCCGTTACCCATGTCAACCGGCTCAAGTTGACAGTGGCAAACAACGCTGGAATTCCACCCTCCAGCATGCTACCAGCGGATTGTGAGCAGCAGCGCAATACCTATAATACAAGTACATAAGTGTACAGCAATGGACCTGCAAGCAGCGGTGGCGAGACACTCGGTTGTTGAAGACTACCGAGAGTGGAGGTAGATGAAATGAGCACTGCACCATCCTTAGCCAGTATTGAAGAAGCCACCAAAATGGTCAGGGTGCGATGATGCCCTTGGTCAGCATGAGCATTAGATGGTGATCTTAAGTTCAGGAACTGGATCCGTTTTAACACTCATGAAACAACAGGTCCCGCCAGCGACGTGAGGAGGAGACAGGACCAGAGGCCTTTCTCGATCCGATCGAAATCCACAAGCCCGACAGTTTCTTAATTTTATCTGGTCTTACATTAGGCAGTGTTCGGGTCCAGGGCTAGTGCAAGGCAGCGCATTAGCTTCTCAGGGTGCATCATCTCAGGCAATCAGGTGCTGTGTTTGAAGCGGTGCCGGAGGAACAATAAGCCGAGCGCGAGGAGGAGGAGGAGGTATTCCTAACACCTGAACCGAGTTACGCGTGACATCCCAGCCTTGGAAAGAGTTGGGCGAATTTGAGGCGGAGAGGAAGATGAAGGAAGATCAGATTTGCTAGTGCCACCTCGACCCACAGGCTTGGGAAATCATAGTGCTCCATCTCACACATTTAATGTCTTAGAATGCTCCATTTCCTCCAACATGGATCCACTGCATTTAAAAGGTCCACAAAATGAATCTACAGTTCGCATGGTGGCCACCCTCGCTGATCCCGACCAAACTTACAAAACTCAGCACCTTATCCTTCCACCCACTCCAAATAGAGATAAAATGCAGTGAAAATGGAGACCTTGCTGATTGATTCAACTGGAGAACATCTTTTGCGTCTGCTTCACGTTCTTCGTAGGGAGGGGGATGTCACGTGGATACAACATTTCTCAGGGGAGGCGACGTGACAGCAGTAGAGTGCCGAATACCGCGTAGCGACAGCAGCATCAAGAGTTATGCAGAAGCCCTAAAGGGTATCTCTCTGGCAAATCTTTAATTTACCACCTCAAACCAATCGCAAATGCAATGCAGGCACCCATCCAACAAACAGAGACCAGCTTAAGATCAGTGTGCCACGACTAGCGTCTGCAATACATCGATGTTTTTAGCATTGTTCCTGACCCTAATAGACTCTCTGGGTATCCAGAAATGGTTTATCGACAGTGTAGAGGACATCACCACAGCCTCAAGCTGCACTACAGCTTGCACGAACAGAGTGTGTTTCTCCTTAACAAAGAAAATAAACTAATACATGATTGTTTACTTTTGTATAGCAGAGCTCCAGAGTTCATCATCTACGAGCAAGATTCTCCTCTCTCCATTACTGTGCCAAATTAGTGGCACGGACATCGCATCAGAGCTGACATATCGTCTAAATGACCAAGGCGTATACCGAATCCTACTGCAAACGGCACGGATGACAGAAATCTGATAGTAGCGAGAGTCATGTCACACTTTCTTCACGCACACGCATTCTAATGCGATTCAGTGGGATATCGTACTGAAAAACCGCTAGGTCTACAGGTCCCCTAATAGCAATCAATCAGACGCGCCTCTTCTTTCTCAGACGCACTTTGCATGCAATATGCAAAGCAGGGTCGCGTCTCTGGTCTGCTATGGGGCAACAAGAAAAGTCTTCTTCGGCCTACGCGTTCACACGAGCATATTCGATTCAAGCCGATCTCAGTGCGCGAGTCGCGGATCGCGCTCTCTAGCAATTCGCGGCTTGAAGAAATGGTGGCGAGGGCAGCTGCCCTCCGGCCCCAAAGACTGCATTACACGCCGACGTTAGTCCCCCCCGCCCGAGCGCTGATCTTTCCACGATGAGTGCGCGCGGTGAGCTACGGGCGACAGAATCCACTGTTCACTATTACGTAACTGATTCACTGTCAATTACTGCAGGAAACCGGACAGAGGCACAGCCGTTATCTAGTCAGCATATTCGAGGCACCGCATAGTACTCGGCTCACCAATCCGTAGAGCACAACATTTTAAGTCCGATGGAGAACGGCCCCTCAGACTAATGACACACCGTTTTCATACATGTGGCCCCTCATGTACTCAGACAATCCATTTAGTAAAACTCGTTGCTGCGGTATCTTATCCCCCCTCCACAATTCCTCCCCCCACTCTACAGTGTTCTGCGCGTCAATTTATATCAATGCTGGTTTTGCTGTGAGGAGAGCAATTCTTTTGCTAACAAGTATCACGCACAAGTTGGTGTACACTAGTGACAGACTTCTCGAAATCTACCCGCGTATTCGTAAACAATGAGGATATTCACTGATTTAGCTCTCTGTTTTATCGATATTTATCTATATCATATATTGCATCTCGTCCAATTATATCGCACATGCAGAGTGGCTCTTTCATGCATACGTGGTGTGATCTTGGTACCCACTATGATTCTCATGTGCAGTTTTTTTTTATGCATTACATTGCTGAGCGCCAGAGTGCAGAGGGGCGTAATGGATGAGCTTTCTATCTCCTCATTATGTTACATCTGTACAACTGTTCATCTTTCACAAGTAATGATGGCTAACAGGGCAAGATCGGTTGCCTGAGCCTCTGGGTTTAGTTGATAGTCCAACGATTGACTGTAAGTGTGGGCCTTGTTGTTGTTTTTGGGTAGTAAATTTATGTCACTTTTCTCTAATTTTTCTGTAATGTAAAAAATCTTGGCATGCTTTGTGATTTCTGCTGAGGAACACACACACTGGGACTACACACACACACACACACCTCAATATGTTTTCATTGGGATCACTGCTATTAGAGACGTATATATACAGTATTCGGTAGAACCATCTTAGTACATGCTGTTAAGACAAGCAGCTACAAAAGTAAATGATGCATTTACCCATACCCAGGTACTTTTCTTTATGGTACCCAAGTTTTATTCAATTTAATGCACTCCATATGCAGGAAGACTAGACATTATGACAGCCCTAAAGATCTTTGTAGATGTTCTGAATAGTTGGCTGATGTAATGTAGACAATGGATATAGAAAATCTATAATCTTTGATATTTTGCTCCACATTTATTGCAATTTCAATCAGTTCTTGCAGCGAGCTCTCACTCTGAGAGCTTTAACATCAGAGGTCACTAGTGCCCATATACACTTTCAGACGAGAAATTTACGGTTCCGTTTAATACTTCCTACTATGTTCCTCCCCCCATCTGATCTCTCACCTTTCACTATCAGTAGATAGTGGCTGACGCACAGAGTTTTTTTTGCATAAACCATTCTAGTTTATCTGAACTGTACATTATGATGACGAATGTGACCGCATAGTAATCAAGCATGTTTTGATTACGATGTGCACTGATCAATAATACATTTAACCATAAGATCTGCGTCCTATCACCCATCTACTGTTCGCAGCACGTTCTCATGGACAGGACAAATACCGCCGTTTGGCTGGCACGATAACTTGAGTCTTGTTTCATGCGGCCACATCCCACGGCCACGCGCGGACGAGAACTATGGGGGGACGAGGCGCTTTTACATCCAGCGCATGACATTGCGTTCAGACACATCTCACTGCACAATTTTCAGTCAAGAGTCAAAAAGAGTTTAGTAATCTTGACGTTTCTACAGCCAGTGTCATATTATAAAAAATAACAAATTTGCGTTATTGTCCAGAATCATAGTATATATCTGCAGAATATGCAGATGACACCCTCTTAGATCTTTTAGCTACACCAAGCGATCTGCCATAGAAACAAAAGCTCCCCTAGACAACATGCAAGCCAGATACTTTTATTTCCACCTCATATCTGCCCCTTTTACGCGTAAATTACCTCTTTTAGCTTGGTTTCTCACCAGTACATATTCAATACTGATCATAGGCTTCAGCTTGGAACCATTAGATCAATGTACACTACATATCTATCAAACACATGAAAGCTTGGCACGCTTCATGTACGATGGAAACTATTTAAACAAAAAAAGTTAGATAACGGCTATTATAGGACAGGATGTATTCAGAATCTCAAAAAATATACAACATGTCCAATCTTTGCGAGATAGCATCTGTCAGGAAGGGGTCTATCTTTCTCCCTCTACCATACTCGGCTGAAGCGCGCACATACTTACTTGTGATCAACGAGGCGCCAGTAGATGAGCTCAGCAAGACACCACTCGAATGTACTCAATCTCAACTAATACAGAACACATGCTATCGTACACCAATAACTCGATTCATCCTTTACCACGCTGCTCACGAGGGTACACGCAATTAGTCTGAATCTTCTAGGATAGTGTTTAGACCCTTTCGCGCTTATGTGGCTGTCAGCGAGTCAAATTGCGAGTTCTATCCTAAGGATAGAATAAAGTCTGTAGTAACCATGTAATAATACTGGCCATATGGGTGGGGTGGGTGGGGGGCTGGGAATTCCTATGTAATACAGTTGGATGGGGGGGGGGTGTGAGTGAGCGAAATGGTCTTCTAGTCATTTTGACATAGTTAGTATCTCATTATGTACTCTCTTTAATGTCCAATAAAATCAGTATTGTGATGTGTGCGAGTCAAGTGTTGGATGAGCTTGATAGGTCTTTACAGTTTCTGTGACAGCAATCACCTACACTAAGTGCTTGTTTGATTTGGCTGATGTACAGGATCTTGGCTGAACCGTGAGGCTTTTACACAACACACACATGAAGGACGCAAGAGACATACTGCCTACTCTGTCTCATTAAAGGAGATAATGGTTTGTCTGTCATATATATGATGGAGATAAGTCTTCTACGACTCGCACTGCTTTCAGACGCAGCACTTTGAGACAGATCAGATACTTTACAGCAGCACATGCTCATATCTGTGCGTGTCTAGTTAGAAACTAAGCAGCATGCTCTCTGATCTCACTCATTGCTATTCTTCTGATACAGCATCTTTTCGGGGCATTTTCCTTGCTGTGTCACTGCAGCATACAACCCCGCAATGATCCTATTAAAAAATATTCATGTTGTTTCATAAACAACACTTGTTCTCCAATTACTCAAGAGTGGCCTCAATTCGTGAATGGTGCTGACACAAAACTCCAGATAGGTCAGGATCACTGTTTAATGGACACATATTCAAAGATGACATGTTTTTTGAGCCCAGATATTTAACTTTCGATAGCGTCGCAATACCCTGTATTGAGACAACCCATTTAATACAATTAAAAAAGAGAGAAACAAAGACATGGTGGTATTCCATCCTAATTTTAAAAATGTGTTTTCTAGAATTAAAAAACTAAAAAACTAGCATGTACAAATAGCTGGTAAACAAATTCCTCTGAATTGTTAAACAAGTGGAGGTACAGGAAGACTTGACCAGATGTAGGTTATTCAGAGACATGGAGTATGGGCCACGGACAAAGAACAAATACGAGACAATTTCCTCCAGCACGTTGAGTAAAATGAGAAAAAGAATGCCAAGAAAAAGGGCACCCTGTTGGAACAGGAGCGTAACCACCCAGTATTTTCAAGTGAAGCTCAATTGTCCGCACTCATACTGAGGCAAGCGCTACCCAGGACAGGGATAGTATATGACCATAAAAGCTAAGATGGTGGTTGAAAGACTCCTTTTTCCGCAATTCTTAAAATTTGAGGGTTATTGCAGGTTTACAGGGCTCATGCTTGGGCCCAAGCACTGACAGGTAAGTCAATGTCCAGTCACTAAAAAAGTGTTGAAAAACTCCTTTTTCCGGCACTTTTTAAAATCGGGTCAGACAGGTTTAATGGTCATACTGCGGACCAGGACAGGTATAGTCCATGTCCAGTTCAACTAAAATGATGGTTGAAAGACTCCTATTTTTCCGGGCACTTTTAAATCTTGGGGTCTTCTGCAGGTTTGGGGCTCATTTCCGCTGCGTTTTCCAGGACAGGTATAGTCTATCCTGTCCATTTCAAGTTTCACCAACATGTTCGTTCAAAACATACAGCCTATCTCGGCACTTTTTTTAATCTGGTGTCATTTCGCAGGTTTAAGAGAGTACTCATGCTGTTGTGCAAGACAGGGATAGTGAATGGTCTGTGAGTTTTTTCTGCTGGCTTTTATATCCTAAGTGTGTTGCCTATATGTACACGTATCCATCTAGACTGATGTGTATTTTAATTTCCAGCTTCTCCAGCCCCTGTTTGGGTGTAAGAATAAAGGTGTTGTTGCTCTTCGCCATAGACTTTAATGTCAACGGTGATAATCTATCATCGACCATCGAATATGTTACATTGGTTATTGCCATTATCGACCATTTGCCCCGATGACGATAGTCAACATAATCGCTTCACATACTAAAGAACCCAAAAACTCATCCTGCCGGAACCACTTAAATGAAGATTTTGTTTTTATGATTTTTCATGAGATATTTCTAAGATGCAGAAGGAAAGAAAGGAATAAGGATAATAAGTTTAATGCAAAAATGTTAAAACTTTGCATATGGTCCTTCATTCTAGTTTCATGTCACCCTATGTGTGAACTGTCTGGCATGGAGGCACAACTTAGCCCCCCTGACAGTGAACTGATAAGAGCAAGAGCTAATGCCCCTCATGTCAGATTGAGGACTAGTGCATTTCTGAAACACATTTGGCTGTTTGTTTCTATGGTCTACTTGTCTTGTATGTTTCTTTGTACATCTTATATCTATGATTACAGGACATGTTATTTTCAACTTTTTTCTTGGAATAAAGTTTTTGTATATTTATAAAAGCAGGTGCTACACGTTATAAATATGTTGGGTTTGTTTTTATTTACTGATTGAAATAAAACTTTTTTTTTAAACTCCAAATCAGTTACCTACAGATCTTTGGTTTGGCTCATGTTTTGGATGTTGACTTACAGTGTAGCTACCAATAGGTTGCACTAGATGGCACTGGAGAGACAATATTCTTCCCTGCACCATCTGGATCTCGTAATGGTAACCCAGTATTAGTGTTAGCTGTAGTGCCCTCTGTTGTGCTGCACTTTACTCCATTGTACTTTCAGTACACAGAATACCCGTAGATGACTTATAGCACCAGTGGTCAGGCTACAGTGTCAGTGTGGATATCACCTATAGCATGAGAAGTTCAGTCTAAGTGACTGCCTATGTTAGACACTTGCTCTCATAGTCTGCAGACCTAAAGCCTACCTCTCAACTGTCCTTCTTCTGTTTGTGACCTAAATCCTTCTTTTCTCCTTAAGTGTTTCTCTTTTTCACCTGGAAAATAGATCTGCATTAATGATATCACTATATTGCTCCAGAAACAGTCTAACTGTATAATTAACCATATATTAGACTACAAAGTATATATTTTTTTATAATTCTGTGCAGCATGGATTTTAAAATGTCTAAATTCTGACAATTTTTATTTAAAAAAATGTAAGCCTATTTAAGCATATAGATATGCATTCAAAGATGGATCCTTCACATAGTGAACTTTAAGGATCACTATAAAAAGTTGGGAGGTTTGCTAATATAATGTAATGCAAACTATGTAGTTTAACATAAGTATATTAGTGTACCGTATTTTGTGTTTCTAAGTAGAATTTTGATTTATAGGTGACAACCGAACATACAACTCTCCTTAATCATTTTGTACTGTTGGGACCTGAAGGGTTATGTACAGGTGCTTTGTGATGTGATGTCTCCTGATCACCATTAGCTGATCAGCAGAAATGCACAGCATCAAAAAACACACCAAAAAATCTCAGGATGAAAGGGGTGTGTGTGTGTGTGTGTGTGTATAGGAATTTGGTGTGGATATAGTATATAGAATCTACAGCTTAGCTGGGAGGAAGCAGCTGTTCTGGCACATGTAGTTTCTGTTTCAAATCCAGGGGCGTGTCTCTCCTCTCAGGAGGCATGTTCTCCCCACTGAGAAGTAGTGACATCTTCACATCCTCTCCCTGTTCCCTCCTGAGTCATCATCATTATTCTATGTGAGCAGTGGAAGGGAGAGGATGTCACAGCTCCTGCAATGGTAAGTTCTCATGCCTGCAGATCTGTCACCTCCCTCCCAGGCTAAACAAGCTTCTTGTATCCAGAATGAAGCATTGGTGTAAACAGTTATACATACAGCCTGAACTGATGAAACAAACGCAAATTGCTCCACCTCCTGCCTGAAAGAAGAGGGGGAACAGAGTGTATAAGGCTGTGTTATGTTATATCTGGCAGCTAAATAGTAATAGCCCAGATCCTTCACATAGAGCTGTCACTGTAAGAGGAGCATAGAGAGCTCAGGCAGACTTTATTACACAGAGAGGAGTTAGAGGAGGATATAAGAACACAGCCTGCCAGCAGCTAGCAGTGAGCTCAGGCAGCCAGTTTAAGTTTTACACAGCTCAGAGGGGAGTGAACACAGAGAGTGCAGACATCCAATCACAGCACAGGGGAATAGTCCCACACAGGGTGTGAGTCCCAACCAGGGTTGAAGTAAATATCAGGCACCCAATTACAGCAAGAGGGCGGGGCCCAAATCCCAGGCTGCCGACTTCACTCTAGACACACATAGATTGGCTAATATCTGCTATACTTAACTTCGGTAATACAAACCAATTGCAAAAGTGCTTACTGTCTCCATCATTACAGATATGATCTTTGTACTGAGAAATCCCCTTTAAGGCCTGCTCATTCTGATGATTATGACCAATGATGACATAATTAATTCTTCACATGACCCTGTAGCCAATCAGAGGCCTCAGCGTTCATGTGTGGAAAATCCAGCCAGAGACAGTCTGTGAATAGTTACAGGGTCATGTGAAGAATGAATGGTTAATGAGCCATTAAGTGGGTACCCAGTGGGTCTGTTATTCAAAGGTTGTCCTGGATATAAAGCTAGTTGTGAACCAGGGGCAAGTTGCCCTTCTACACTCACCCAATATTACTCTCAGAAATTGCTAAGCTGTACCAGGACAGCACAATTGGACACTGCTTTGAAGCCACTAACTACAGCGGGCAGATCGGGCAGGGAGGGAGCACATTGGTGTCGGTGAACCTGAAGGGATCGGCACCAGTGAGTGCAGTGGCGGTGAAGTATATCAGATACCATTCTCCAACACCGCCGCCTGCATGGGATGTTGTCAGATCAGTGGACCACAAGTTCACTGCGGGGAGGAATAGAGCGGCGCTGCAAATTGAAGTGCGCAGACTGCCAATCGCTCTACCAGACTGGTAAGTACATTTGCCAAGGGAGTTGTAAGGGTTTAGAGAGAGAAAGTGTGTGAGTGGTTTGAGTGGTGGTGGGGTTTAAGAGTGGGGGACAGGGATGGAAGGAAGGGGGGTTTGAGTGTAGAAGGAAGGGTGAGAGTGGGGGACTAGAGGGGCTGTTGGAAAGGGGTATATGTGGAGTCGAGAGGGTTTAGATTGGGGTAGAGATGGAGAGGAGGGGGGGTTTAGAGTGGTGGAAGGGGAGGAGGATTTGAGTGGGGAAGAAAGACTTATAGTGGGGTTAGAGGGACTGGGAGAGCAGTGTAGAATAGGAGTGGAGGGGCTTTAGCTTCCCTATGAAGGATAAAATGGGTGCTGCCTGTGGGGGATGGGCAATATACAGCTTTTCTGAATGCTGGATAGCATATCCTGTATCCCAGAAAACTGGGTAATACCCCACCCCCCATAGGTAGCTCACAGTTTTCGTATCTTGGAAAGCTGAGTGTTACCTATGGGTGATGGGCATCAGCCAACTTTCTTGCATTCTGGATCTATTTTTTGTAATTAAATGGTTAAAGAGGATTTTATTTAAATGATTAAAAGGAAATGTATTTAAGTAACTTGTGTGTGTGTATTTAGTGTTAATGTGGACTTTTTTCCATTTAACATTATGAGGACGTCTAGCCTTAATGTTTTTTTGCCTCAACATCTTGGGCACTATGTGAGTATGTCACACAGAGCCTTCCTTGGTACGGATGGATGAGTATTATTCCCCCTTATTTTGTAGCTAGGTTTGAATGCCTAACTACCAGGATATCATCTATTTCAGTGTTCCCCAACTTCAGTCCTCAAGGCCCACCAACAGGTGATGTTTTTAAGATATCTCACAGAATGCACTGACCTTAATTAAATCACCTTTGCAATGCTAAAGGAAAGCCAGAAAACATGGCGTGTTGGTGGGCCTTGAGGACTGGAGTTGGGGACCCCTAATCTATTTGATGGCTGGCTAATAACTATCGGAGAATAGCCCCAGGGGTGACTCATGTAAGGTGGTATTTATTGAGTATCTATTAACCATCCCCCTTGACATAACTGTATGTATATGTATATTTTCTCTCTCTCTCTCTCTCTATATATATATAATGTATAATAATATATATATATATATATATATATAGGAAAACCGCTTGCACTCACAGCTTTAAAGGCTTGAGAAAGGCTCTGTGTTAGCCGAAACATTGCCCAGTGGACATGAAATAAAGCACTGATCTTTTTTCAACTTTTAAAGCTGTGAGTGCAAGCAGTCTTCCTTTTTCGTTTACTTATCCATGACGGGATTTATACCTGCTTGCACCCATCCTATCAGTTGGCTGGGAGGTGCTACCTGTTTTTCCTATATATATATATATATAGTGAGGGGGACCAGCAACAGGTAGGCAGCAAGGGCAAGCAACATGGACATAACTTACAGTTCAAGTCTGGGCGTTGCCTGGGTTTATTGCAGCAAAACGGAAATCAAACAAGCCTTACCTTCAGGCAAACAGAAAATAAAGTCCTGCTCGGCAGAGCTCTTACTAGACACAGGATTCCCTGACTAGTACTTGACACAGCTTGAGCACTTACAGCAGGGCTTCTTCACGGTGGGTCTATCCTCTGAGACACAGAGCATACAGCAGACCCTGCACAGGCCTGCAGGTCCAGGCTTTATAGGCCTGACACCAGCCTCACCTGGTGCGTGGAAGTGGCCACCCACCCTGCTCTTTGACCACTCCAGAAAAGCCGACCCAGACTAAGCGGACTGGAACCGCTACACTACAGAATGTGTCAGCAACATAGTGTTACTGACACCTATGCTGTCGGCCTTTCTTCACCGAGCCCAGGCCTCTCGGTGACACGCATTGCTCCACTTACTCCCCAAAGCCGCATAGGAGAGCATTCTAGGAGAAATATGTCTTCCGTCAACAATGCCGCCTGTCACTGTCTCACTATATATATATATATATATATATATATATATTATATAAATATATATATATATATATATATAAAATTTTATAACACACACACCCATACATATGCACACATCTCATGTGTAACCCCTCAGTGACCAAGCCTTTTCTTTTTTCTATTTTTGTCAACCTTCAAGAGTCATAACTTTCATTTTTTGGTCTGCATAGTGGTATGAAGGCTGGTTTAGACGTACTTTCAGGGCCGGGACAGGGCATTTTGGTGCCCTAGGCAAGTACAGCCAATGGCGCCCCCCCCAAAAAAAAATTGCACCATATTCCACATAGATCCTGTCCATCTCCCCAGCAGTCACTGAACAATGACAAATTAGCTTTTTCAAAATCGCTCCCCTACGTATGACAGTGTAATACATTACAAATAACAGTCACCAAATAATCCACCGATACATGGAGCAAATCTACCGGACGCATGATTGTTACTAAAAACACTCCTACAAAACCAAGACCCAAAACTATTACTACTTAAGGATCAAATAATCCTGCCAGACCCCACATGTGACTATCAGCTGTACACGGGCTCTGATTACATATACCACCGCCATACAGTGACCATATAGTGGTAGGTACTAGTTGTCTGTAGGCTCTGCAGAAATATAAGTGATTGCGCTGCAGTTACATTTAGTGACTCACCGGAGACGTCTTTTCTGATCAGCGTCGTTCACCTTTTCTTGTCCATCCAGTTCACACCTTCATGCTGATTGCTCCCGGCCAATACTCGTCCCTGCAGATTTGGACGCAACTATCTTAGAATCCTCACATTTCCAGCAACTCCTTACTTATAGGTATATAAGTCCCCTCAGATAGAAAGCAATATAGGTCCCTGCAGTTAGGTATATATGTCCCCTCAATTAGGCAGGTATATATAGGTCCCCATCAGTTAGGCAGGTACATAGATATGCCCTCTCAGTCAGCAGGTATATATATATATATATATTATATATATATATATATATATATAATATATATATATATTATATATATATATAATATATATATACTCAGGCAGGCAGGTATATAGACATTGTCCCCTTAGACAGGCAGTTATATAAATATAGGGTCACTCAGGCAGGTAAATTGATATAAGGTCACTCTCAGGCAGGTATAGAGGGGCACTCACTCAGGTATAAAGGGGCACTTTCAGGCAGGTATATAGCTATAGGGGCACTCTCAGGCAGGTATATAGGGGCACTCTCAGGCAGGTATATAGCTAGGGGCACTCTCAGGCAGGTATATAGGGGCACCCTCAGGCAGGTATATAGCTAGGGGCACTCTCAGGCAGGTATATAGTGGCACTCAGCAGGTATAGAGGGGCGCTCAGTCAGGTATTTAGGGGCACTCAGCAGGTATTTAGGGACACTCAGCAGGTATTTAGGGGCACTCAGCAGGAATATAGAGACTCAGGCAGGTATATAGGGGTACTCAGCAGGCATATAGAGGCTCAGGTGGGTATATAGGGGCACTCGGCAGGCATATAGAGGCTCAGGCAGGTACATAGGGGCACTCAGCAGGCATATAGAGTCTCAGGCAGGTATATAGAGGCTCAGGCAGGTATATAGAGGCTCAGCAGGCATATAGTGGCTCAGGCAGATATACAGGGGCTCAGGCAGATATATAGAAGCACTAAGCAGCTATATCGAGGCTCAGGCAGGTATACAGGGGCTCAGGCAGGCATACAGGGGCTCAGGCAGGTATACAGGGGCTCAGGCAGGTATAGAGAGGCTCAGCAGGCATATAGAGGCTCAGCAGGCATATAGAGGCTCAGGCAGGCATATAGTGGCTCAGGCAGGTATACAGGGGCTCAGGCAGGCATACAGGTGCACTCAGCAGGTATATAGAGGCTCAGGCAGGTATATAGGGCACTCAGCAAGCATATAGGGGCTTAGGCAGGTATATAGGGCACTCAACAGGTATACAGGGCAATCAGAAAGTATACAGGGCACTCAGCAGGTATATAGTGGCACTCAGCAGGTATACAGGGCACTCAGTAGGTATACAGGGCACTCAGCAGGTATATAGGGCACTCAGCAGGTATACAGGTATACAGGGCACTCAACAGGTATACAGGGCACTCAGCAGGTATATAGGGCACTCAACAGGTATATAGGGGCACGCAGGCAGGTAAAAATAACAACATTCATACTCACCTGCTTCCCGGCCGCGCGCTCCTCTTCCGTCCAAACTCTGTCCTCTTCAGTCTGACACGCAACGCTCCTCCGGCAGCTCCTCGGGCACACAGCTTATGACGCGCTGTGCGCCCGAGGAGAGGCAGTGGCGCGATGAGATCATCGCGACGCTGCCAGCTGAACCGCACGGGGTCGCGGCGGGTCCTCAGCGCTATGAGGACCCGGCGGCCCCGCTGTGTTAGACCGTTACTTAGTGGGTCCGACACTGCCTGCGGAGCAGGGAGCGCTCGCTCTCTGCTCCGCAGAAGCCTTCAAAGAGACTGCCGGTGCTCCAGGCCCATGGCAGCGGCCTGGAGCCCGGGAGGTTTGGGGCCCCTGACTGCGCCCCTTACGGGGCAGGCAGAAGTAGGCGCCCTAGGCGATCGCCTATCTCTGCCTACCCGTCTTCCCGGCCCTGCGTACTTTTAATGGTGTAATTGTCCATACCATATAATGTACTGGAAAAACCCAAATACATTTTAAATGCGGTGGAATGTGAAAAAATTACCAAATATGTAGGATTTTGTTATGTTTTAGTATGTTTAAAAAAATTTAAAAAGTTTACTTTATACTGCAGTGCCATTTTATGAAAATAATAACTTTTTTGTTTTTCCACCTATGGATCTGAGTGAGCGAGAATTTTTTTCTTTCATGGTGTTTATTGGATGTGAAAAATGAAGTTATAATTTAATAGATTGGGCTTTTAAGTGGCAACAACAGTTATGTGTAACTTATTTTTTTTTATTGTTTAATTTGTAAAATGGCAAAAGAGGCGTGTAATTAACTTTTAAAATTTTTCATGCACTGACAATAATTATATCGTTTGTGCAACACTGAGGAGAAAACTTGACCTGTTGGTGGGTCTTGAGGACTGGAGAAACACTGGTATAGACGTCCACCCGTGCGTGCATGTGTATATATATATATATATATATCCACAGAAATACGTCTCTCAATGTCAGCAGCTGTGGGAAATGTAGTTTTCATACAGTGTGCCTAGCAACTGTAGCTCCGCCCACTAGTCCAGTGAGGAGAAAGCTCCAACAAAGCAGTAATATGTGATATAACAGCGTCTATAAGTAGCTCACACACTGGATTGTGACGGATAGTTACTGCTTCTCTTTAGTATACCTCTATTATGTGTTCTTATTTGTTGGGGATGCTTACACATTCCCTTGAGGGTCAGGTTCCCGGTTTAGGTTTTCGGGGCTGTTATCCCATAGCCGTCAGGCAGGGGTATAGATGTTTCTTTTTTCTATTCTTTTTTAGGATACAGGGTAAGGATTGGGAATATTTATTGTAACTTTGGTTGTTTATTTTTTGTGGATTGACTAAGAAATATCACATTTTTGTCTTAGAGACATAAAAAGCTATGCTTTATTGTATTTAGTTGTACGTTTTCCTCGTATCGGTTGTCTCTTAACTCCAATTTTAGTAATGGACGAGTCTGACAGGTGTCTCTCCATTACTTTTGAATATGCTTGGTGTCAGCCAGCAAGGCTGACACTACCCTCCTGTTACTATTACCCCAGTACCCAATGAACCACAGTTACTTGGAAGAGCTAATTTACCAGCAGAAGCTGACTGTCTAATGTTTTGGGTCTGCTTCTGGGACAGCTGTCGGCAGGGCTGGGACGACGGGTAGGCGAAGGTAGGTGACCACCCATGGCACCAATTCAACCCAGGCAGAAAAGAGGGGAAAAGGGGTTATGGATTAGGCTGAATTTTCCATTGGGCAGCACTATATGCCTTATTTGCTTAGGGAAACAGAACACCTTGTCCCAGTCCTGGCTGTAGGCTGGAATTTTTAGGATGGGAAAGGTCCAACATCCATGGACCTTGCCATCCTCGGTTGGTTATGAAAAACGGGTAGGATCCTATATTTGTTTATTAAAAATCTAGAAATAGGCATCCACTGTAATTAATTAATAAATCATAAAAAAACACTCATTTTTCATAACCAGCCAAGTTAAAACTGGCAGCTTGTGGTCTTATACTATCAGGATGGGAAGGCTTATGGATATTGGTTCCTTTCCGCCCTAAATAACCAGCCTACAGCCAGCCAAAAATTGGACCATCACATTAAAGTGTCCACTTCTCCTGCCAGGAGCTGGTGAAGACACGAGCCTCTCTCCTGTGACTATGTTAAAATGACAAACGCTGCTCTGGCACTGTTTTTACTGCAACGATTCATGTGTGGCACATCTCCATCGGTCATTCTCCTGCCCTATCAGAAAAGGTAAGTTGCCGAGTCAGCACTGCAGAATGTGACGTCCCCATCTCATCCCTGCCTCTCTCCCAGCCACCTCATAGCAGCTGCCAGTGACATCCATTAAACTGAAGTGCTCCTCTGGGTTCCGGCTCAGCACATCAGAAAAAGTACACATATGGTTGTAGGTTCTACATAATAAAAGAGGTTCTGCGGGACAATGACACAGGTCAGGATCTCTGACCACATGCAGTTGTTATATCATATAACAACATGTGGTCAGTCAGCCATCCTGACCCATTTCACTGTCTTGGGACTTTTTTCTTATTTTTGAAAATTATTTTTGTTTGTGCTAATTGTGTACAGGTTGTACATTGATATTTTTTGAGGGAGTAGGTACATTATAGTGGAGCCGCTCTTGTCAGGGCGATGACCCCGCTGTCAGATTGGACTGGAGGAGTGATGATCAATTTTTGATCCCTTCTTGTCCATTATCCCTCTAGGTGTATTATATATTGTTCATTTGGCATTGTGTGGACTATCTATGGGGGGTGTACTACATATTATATTTTAATCATATGTATTAAAAGTTATATTTTAGCTGAAAAATTGTATTGCAGTGATAGTCATTTCACTGTCTCACAGAACCTCATTTATGATATAGAACCTGCCATGCAGTGTGTTTTAGTGATAAGAGAGGTCGGGATTAGTGTTGAGTGATTTTTATCGACAAAGTTGAAATCGGCAAGGTTTTTATGGTGATCGAAATTTCCAGATCATGCGATAATTAAGGTTAAAATCTTGTGCATCATCTATTAAGATCGCGCCTTTTTCGGCGCTTCCTGTAATTTTGGCGGCCAGCAAATGAGATTACAGAATAGAGCAGGGTGAGATGTGTGTGCGACGTCATGACTGGGATGTGTATGGTTGCGATTGACTGGAAAAATCACATGACCTCGTTTTACATAGAACAGCGTTTCCTGTTTCAGCCTCAGTGTCTCTCAGCGTCTCATAGGGATAGGACCTGCGCCCTGCTGTGGCCAAACAGCTCAGCGAAATTAGTCTATTTCTTTCTGCACAAGAAACCTCTACTGATTAGCTCTGACCTTCCAATTTAAGTTTAGATTAGAGATTTAGAAGATTTAATGTAGTTAGCTAAAATTTTAAAGCAGCAATCTACCGCTGTAATATTCACGGCGGTGGGACGGGGGGGGGGGGCGCATGGCGAACACAAAACGAAGCTCTATCTATAAAGAAACACTGGATAAATTCACCCAAGACTTAGTGTAGACATGGTAGTTGGAATATCTTTATTATTACAGTTTTTGCTAGTTGAAAAATTTCCTGTGGATGTTGGGGCACCCTGAACTTATATTGGATAAACATCAAATTTTTCTATAACTGCAGGTCTCTTTGTTTAAGCTGCAAAACTGACTATTTATTATCAGTATACATTGTCAGATTAGGTGTTCAATTTTACCCATTACACCTGTGGACGTGTTGATATATCCCACCTTGGCACTAAATTACCATCCAGCAATCTTGTAGTCGCACAGGTTGTTTGTTGGCCAAAAATTACCGTGTATCATACAAAAACATCACAGTTAGGTGTGTTTTATGACTTTTACGCACCCAGGCACTGCGTTTCATGGAGACGCAGCATCTACGTAAATCTTAAAACAGCAATTCTATATTCACCACAGTGTGAATTAAAGGTCAAAAATACCGTATATTATATCAAAACATAACAGTTAAGACGTGTTTTTTGGACTTTTGCAACACCCAGCACTGTTCATTGACTCAGCATCAACGTTAAATCATTAAAAACAGCATATCTAGAATCACCACATGTGAATTGAAAGGTGCAAACAATACCGTTTATTATAACAAAAAACATAAACATTACGTGTTTTTTGACTTTTGCGCACCCAGCACTGTTTCATATGACCGCAGAGCATCTACGTAATCTTAAAACAGCAATTCTAAATTCACACAGGTGATAATGGAACAGTGCAAAAAATACCGCTTATTATAATCAAAACATAACGTTACGTGTTTTTCTTGACTATTGCACACGCCAGCACTGTTCATTGACGCAGTCATCTTACTAAATCTTAAAACAGCAATTCTATATTCACCACAGTGAATTGTAAAAGTTGCAAAAAATACCGTTTATTATATCAAAACATAACAGTTACGTGTTTTTGACTTTTGCACACCCACACTGTTCATTGACGCACCGCATCTACGGAAATCTTAAAACATCAAGCAATTCAATATACTCACCACAGGTGAATTGAAAGGTGCAAAAAATACCGTTTATTATACCACAACATATACAGATACGGTGTTTTATGACTTTAGCCCATCCAGATTAGTTGATAATACGACCTTTGCAGTTAAATTTGAATCCAGCCAATTTTGTTTTGATTAGAGGGATTTGAGAAAACTGTGATTTTGCCGTCTTTTAAAAGAGACTTTCCAAAACTATATCCATACCTTCTCAAATTTTAATTATTTCTGAAACTTGGAGTGAAATGCAGGTGGTTAAGCGAGCAAAGAGGGGGTAGCACATCGGAGGTAGAGGTACGAGAGAAGGTGCTCCTTCTCCAGTGGCTGGCGACAACACGCATGCCAGCGGATCGTCAAGTTGCAGGGACCGTCAGGCCTGTTACCATCGCTGTGTCCAGGGCCCTGCCTGTGAATACTAAGTAACGAACATCGACGCCAATCTGGTCCATCAGTGGTTAATGCAACCTGCATCTAGCAGTCTTACCCTCCTCGTCCTCGCAGTCACACGGCCACAAAGTCGTCATCAGCATCATCAGCATGCCCGTCCAACATGAGCAGCCCAAATGTCAACTCGTGTACCCAGCACTCGTGGATAATTCCGATTGTCCTGAAGACCTCTTTGCGATGACAAAATGCGGTTGGGGTCCAGAAGGCATGTTAAAAGATCAAGAAGAGGATTTAGTCTGCTCTGACGCCCAGTTACTGACCATCAGTGGAGGTGAAGGAAGCCGTCATCGCCATAAAAAACTCCGTGCGATCAATTGGCAACAGCCATTTCAGTGACCCCCTTGCTTGTAGCCCGTCTAGCTTCTGGAGATGCAGAAAGTCAGGGACGACCAAGTCACCTTGTGTTGATGATGAGGATGATACGACATTGCGGATCCATCCTGGACCTTTTCCGCAGAATTGTTGCTTAGCGAGAGCCTTCATCAGTGGGAACGAGGAGCGAAGACGATTGGGTAGTGTCAATACGGGACCTGCATCAAAAAGAGGGAGTAGCGGGTCGCAGAATCCGCTGTTATGATTCCGCCAGCCACGGTCAGCCCAAACCCCGCTCCTCGCTTATCGCCGTCAAAAAAAGGTCCAGGACCTCTCAAGCTGGGCCTTCTTTGAGCAAGCCTCTGATTCACCCAGCGATGTCATAAGCCAGCCTTTGCTTAAACGCATAAGTAAGAAGCAAGAACCTTAAGTGGTTACCACCCACCAACATGTCTAGTCACTTTGCAGCGAAAGCAATGAGTTGAAAGGAAGGGAACACACTTGGCCAAAAAAGGCCAGAACCGACGGCGGCCTCAACCACTGTCTCACACACCCTTTTGTCTCCGCCCTCCTCCTCCTCCGCCACACAACCAAGCGTTCCTCTAGCTGCCCAACCGTCACTCAGGTCAAGATCAGGGATCAGCCTCCCGCTTTCAGCCTCCACGCGTCGCCCGAGTACCCTCCAGGCACCACCAGAGAGACCCCTATCCTACCTTCCTATCACCTTCTCCGCCAGTTTGACGACCTGCAACGCCGTACAGCGGCAGTCTAGCACCACCTTCTCTGGTTTTCCCCAGTTTGGAGCATAAGGAAACCACCTGAACACAACCCAAACCGCTTAGTTGGGTACGTGCCAAAGCCAAAGCCTGAAATGTCGGCAATTCCAGGCATTTGGGCCTTGAAATGTATGCCTTATCTGTCTGGTGGACCACAGATGGTTCCTCCGACACGTCTGACCCTCCGCCTGCCCCCCAGAAACCAGCATCCCGAGTCAGGCAACTTCTATATTGCCATAAAAGCCGTACCCTGCCCTGGCCAGCCACGTGTCATCCTAAAATTATCAAGCGCGTTGTCTGTCATCTGTGTCCGAAAAGTCCATCTCACCACTGTGACACATGGACTATAAGCACTGAGCCAAGGCCGCTATATGTATTCTCTGTTACAGATCTCTCACTGGATGAGCTGGGTGGTATGTCTCTGGGGGTGACGGTGGCTCTCAGACTCGGCGCACCAACACGCTCTCTCTCAAAAACCGCCAGGGGATTGAAGTGCAGTGGAGCTCTTTCCTCCTCCCAAGGTCCTCTGGTGGCATCACGTGCCCAAGAGAACAACCAAATGCCGATTTTGAATTTAAACTGCCTTGGATACCGTCCACCACACAGGTCAGGGAGCTGTTGGATGTCTCTAAGCAACTGAGACCGCGAGCGCTGCTCTGGGATGTCCAGAACCTTGTATCCAGCAAGTGTGTGTGCGATAACGGGCGAAAACTCATCTCTCGCCGAGCCCCTAAGATCGGTAATGGCTTGAGCACAATCCCTTCGCCTGGCACATTTCATGAACATGTGTCATCCAGAAAACATTTCTAAGAGCTACCCGGTCTGGACTGCCTGCTGAAGAAGGCTCGGGGTCTTGATTCGCACTTCCCCCATTCGCAAACCCTGCTTTTTTCGTCCCGCCTGCGGCTGCCGTTGCAGCGTCAGATCGGCCTCCCGACAACCGACTCAAGTAGTTGACGGTGGCAACACGCTGGAATTCCATCCACCCTCCAAATGCTCCAGCGATTTGTTTCAGCAGCGCTAATGTGCCATTACAAAACAGTACAAGTAGACACAGGCCTGACAAGCATCGGTAACGGACCTCGGGTGTTGAACCACCGAGAAGTAGGAGGCAGGTGAAGAGAGCTCTGCACCAACCTTGCCAGCTTTTTGAAGTATACCACCCAAAATGGTCAGTCGCGTGACAATGCCCTTTCAGCATGAGCATTGTGGGAGTGATCTTAGTTCTGGAACATCGTTGGACACTCTGAAACAACAGGTCCCGCAGGCGTGCTGAGATGCGACTGACACCGATGCGGACATACGGAGCCTTTCTCCTCCTGGCTCCGTCAAATCCACAAGGCCCGACAGTTTCCACAATTTCATCGCTCATTATGGGCAGTGGTTCTAGGGTCCAAGCTAGTGCAAGGTGGCGCATCGAGCTCTCAGGTTGGCATCAGTCTCAGCAAGTTGGCAGAGGAGGCTGTGTTGAAGCGTGCCCGGAGGCAGTGGAGGAGGCAGGATGAGTATTCCTAGCACGCGATTTACCAAGACTTCGTCTGCCTTGGAAGAGTGGCGCGAATTTTGAGGCGGTATGGAGGACGATGAGGAAGATCAGTTTTGCTATTGTCCCTACGACCCCAGAGGCTTGGGAAATCAAGGCACCATCTTCTCACATGAGTGCTTGATGCTCCATTTCCTCCAACATGAACCGCGCTTAAGCCAATCAAAATGAAACAACAGGTTACTGGGTGGGCACCCTTCCTGGATCCCCGGTACACAAACAAAAATCACACTTTCCTCCACCCACCCAAATAGAGATTAAAATGCGAAATGGATACCTGCTGATTGATCAACCTGCGGAGATGACACTGTTGAGCGTCTGCTTCACGATCCCCAAATGTCAACGGTGGAACAACAACAGCGACAGTGACAGCAGTAGAGTGCCCAATTAGGCTGTAGCGGTGCCGCAGCAGGCAAGGTTGCAAGAAGCCTAATGGGTGACCATCCTTTGTGGCAATCTTTGTTTACCACCTCACCAACCGCATAGCAATCAGGGCAACACATCCAACACACAGAGAACAGCTTCTAAGATCATGGTGCCGACTATCAGTCTGCTCTCAAATACCGATGTTTTTGCATGTGTTCCGGACCCAATAGACTTCTGGGTATCCAAAATAGGACGAAATGCCGAGCTCTGGCTAGTCACCGCACATAGAGGTTTTTGTCTCCTGCCAGGCACCAGCGTCCCATATCGATCGGACCTTCAGCACAGCTGGAGGAGTCATTACAGACAAACGCGACCGACTTTTTCCCACAGATATGTGGATCGTTTGACTTCATCAAGATGAATCAGCATGGTATCGCTGAAGAATTGTTGTGGCCCCATATTGCCCGAGGTCACCGAATAGTTCCAGTCTACTTCACATTCCTTTTCAAACAGAAATGGTACCCTTGAAAACTTTTTTTTTAAAATATCATTTCTTACTGCAATTTTTTTTTATTCTCTTTTCCCAACAGTTCATTTTGCTGAGTTTTGCTGTGAGGAGACAGTAAAAACATGCAAGGTTTCCACATCATGACAACACCGTATCCATTTTACCACATTATCTTTAGAAGTTTTTGCATTGTCAATGATTTGAGGTCATGGTTTTCTTGTGAGATACAGCAATAATCATGGTCCTATGTTGGATACAGAAAATGTGACTTCTAAGTGCATTTCTCCCTCACAATTTTTAATAGTGGGTTGAGAAAGTCGATGTTAAAATTTTTTTGTGGTCCATGTTGCTGTGAGATACCAACAGCTATAATTATGGTTCCTTTTGGAACAGAAATGTGGCTTCTAAGTGGGAATTTCTCCCCTCACTGAATTTTTAATAGTGCTTGAGAAGTCATATTTATACTATCTCTTTAACTGCGGGTCATGTGCTGAGAAAATACAGCAATAATCATGGATCCTTGTGTACAGAAATGCCTGTCTTCTTTCTAAGTGTGGCATTTCACCTCAACCACGAATTTTTAACGAGTTGGCGCTGAGAATGTTCAATTTTATAATTTTTTGGGTCTGCTGGCTTGTGAAAGATTTGCAGCGAATACTAGCAGTGTCCTATCATAAAAAACTGTTGTATTCTAACAACATTTGTTCTTCACAATTGACCCAAAGTCGGCTCACTGGTCATTCATTGTGAATTTTTATTGGGGGCATTTTTCTTTACATGGCAGCTATACAAACAGGTCTCTATTCTAAAAAAGTTGCGTTATCTAAACAGAACATTTGTTCCTTCTCACCAATTGAGACCAAAGTGGCTCAAGTGTCATGCTTTGAAATTTGGGGGCATTTTGCTGTGACATGCAAAGCTATACTACGAGGCCCTATATCTAAAAAATGTTATGTTTCTAACCGACATTTGTTTTTCACAATTGTCAAGGGTGGGGGGACGGTCAACCGGGGGCGCTGATGGACGGGTGCGGGGGGGGGGGGGGGGGGGGGGGGGGTCGCAGAAACAGGATTTAGGTAGGCACACTGTTAATGACCAACATATGCAAAATGACTTGGATACTGCGGCAAGATCTTTTTACATAGCTATCAATCCCTGTATTGGAGACATACCCATTTATACAATGAAAAAAAAGAGAAACAAAGACAGGTGGATTCATCCTATTTTAAAAATGTTTATTCTAAATAAAACTAACTAAAACAACTTGCTTGTTACAAAAGTTATATCTGTTAAAAAACAATTCCGTCTGAATTTGTACAAGGGAGTACAGAAAACATGACCAGATGTAGGTCTATTCAGTAGGACATGGAGTAATGGATCACGGACAGAGAACAAAGCAACAGGAGACCATTTTCTCCAGCACACGATGAGTAAAAAAGAGAAAAAGAATACAAAGATAAAGAGGGCACCTGGGTGTAACAGGAGCGTGTAAACCACCATCTATTTCCAAGTGATCTCAATTTGGATCCACACACTCATATGGAGGGGCCACGCGCTAAACACAGGTATTGACTGAGTACAAGGGAAGCTGGAGTTCTCACACTTCCGCTTACCTGCACAGCGTTCCTGCTCTCACAGTCACGAAAGTTTTCGTTTGCTAGCGCATCAGGGCATTTTGAACCTGCGTGTTTTAATAGATGACGGAACGCCAGCCCCCCCCCCTTGGGGGTGGGTAGCTTCCACCGCACGCACTGTAAACTCCGGCCCTGGGACAAGCTGTGCCCAGGACAGTATAAGTCAATGTCCAAGTGAAACTTAAAATTGTGTTGAAAGAACTCCTATTTTCCGGCACTTTTTAAATGTGTGGGGTTCATGCAGGTTTGGTGGGCTCATGCTGTGGCCCAGGACAGTTTATAGTCATATGATCCAGTTCAACTAAAATGGATGATTGAAAGACTCCTTTATTCCGGCACTTTTTAAAGAGGGGGTCATGCCAGTATTGGGGCTATGCTGTGGCCAGGGTACAGTATGTCAGAGTCCATTGAAAACCTAAAATGGTTGTTGAAAAGACTCCTTTTTTCCGGCACTTTTTAAATAATGGGGGTCATGCTAGGTTTGGGGCTCATGCTAGTGGCCCAGGACAGGTATAGTCCAATGTCCATTTCAACTAAAATGGCGTGGTTGGAAAGACTCGCATTTTTTCCGGCACTGGAAGATTTTGTTTCTAAATTGGGGGTCATCAGCATTGTTTTGGGCTCATAGCTGTGGCCCAGTGACAGAGTATAATCATGCCAGTGAAACAAAAATGGTGGTTGAAAAGACACTCCTTTTTTCCGGCACTTTTTAATGTGGGGGTCATCAGGATAATGGGGGCTCATAGCTGGTGGCCATCAGGACTATGTAATACGAGTCCAATGTCCAGGTTCTAAATACAATGGAGTGGTTAGAAAGGACTCCTTTTTGCGGCAGTCAACTGTATTTTAAATGTGGGAGGTCATTGCATGATTTGGGCTCAATCGCTAGCGTTCAGGACACAGGGATATTCAAAGTCCAGTTCAAGTAACATGATGGGTTTCGAATCATACTGCTCTTCCTGGCCTATTATTTTAATTTGTGGGTGATGCAGGTTTAAGGGACAAGGCTGTGGAGCGTACCAAGACAAGTGATAGTACAATGGGCAGTGACTCCTTTTCTTGTATGACTTATTATAACCTAAGTGTGTAGCCTAAGATGAAGCACGTATCGCATTTGACTGTATGAGGAATGGTTAAATTCAGCTTCTCCAAGCCTATGATTGGTGTAATAATTGAAGGTGTTGTTTGCTTCTCCATAAGACTTTAATGGTCCAGTTCGCGCATAATCGATGCTCACTATCGAAAAAACCTGAAATCGATAGCCGGCCGCTATCGACTATCGATCGAATCTCGTAGCCAACGCAAGTCGCATCAACACTAGTCAGGATATCTGACTACCACATTAATTCCCTGAAATTCCCTGAAGGTCACACTGTCATAATTTGGTAAATATGGCCTGCAGTGTGGCACCTATTCAAGTGGAGAGCTAGGATGTTGGCGTTAGGTTTGAAGCCTTCTTCTGAGGTTGTAAAAGTGAAATAAAGATTTAACCTGAAAAGAAGAGAGCAAAAATACCATATGCTAACAGAAACACGGAGGAGAAATATAAAAAAAAGTTGTAGAGGTGTAACCTGTAAAGAAAATTAGCTGTCAGTAAAATCAAAGAGACTTAAAATTGCTACGGTCTATGTGGCAATTCATTCACCATACACACTACAACTCCCAGCACACCACTAGTAGGCTTCACTGAATAACACCCCTCCTACACTTGTGCCAGATGCCCCTGCTATCTGCATCTTACAATAAAATGGTCTGTGGTTTTTGAGGGTAAGTGGCGGGGCACAGCACATGTTTAATGAGCTCCACCATATTCTTAACCTTATCTGGTCCTGAGGATGTGCATAAATACACAAAAGTGGTGCTTGAGACCACTACCTAATGCAGGTACCCAATAGACAGATCATCGCCTGATCCCACAAACAAATAGATTTGTTAGAGCTGTGTTAAAACATAGGAAAGTTTGTTCTACTTCTTCCTTGAGATCAGGTGAAGCCAATAAGCAGTGGAGATCTCTTCAGTGGCCGCACTGAAAAGTTTGGTAAATATCTCACAAACTTTTATATTTCATGCAAATTAATGTTTAATGTGTTTTTGTGTTGTCAAACTACAATGAAATTGCAAAATGTACCAAATTCTATTAACTTTACTATAACAGCAGATGAGGTACCTGGTGATGATGATTAACTGAATGTATCTTACTTATGCAGAAATATCACATACATGAGAAGAGTTGAGTAGG
Organism: Phyllomedusa bahiana; assembly: GCA_025379985.1. Classification (NCBI taxonomy): domain Eukaryota; kingdom Metazoa; phylum Chordata; class Amphibia; order Anura; family Hylidae; genus Phyllomedusa; species Phyllomedusa bahiana. The sequence goes on along the minus strand of JAODAL010022350.1, from coordinate 7,612 downwards.
CCATCTTTCATGTGACATAATCGGGACAAGGAGTGACGGTGCTTCTTGTCCCATAATAACATCACATCCCTCCTCCTCACATCAACCCTATCATACACCTGATCCATGTAACAACTCGCAGTGCACACTATAACACGATGTGGACTCATTGCAGAATATTTATTCCAGGACTCTTACTACTTACACTTATTATAGGTGAGAATTATTTTTTTAACTGTTTGATAATAGTATGGGATATGCTGTGCTACTATATCATACAATACATACAAGAATAGATTCACGACATGAAAATATTCACAATACACTGACTATATACAGGAAGTTATGTATCCCTGAAAGATGAATTGTCAATTTAGCGAGGACATATTTCATAATTCTTTATGCATTTCCAAAGTGTACACACAGATTCTCGGGGGTTTCAGGATCCTGAGCTTCACGCCACAGAAAACCAAGATATCACTCTGAAATGTACTCACAAAATATCAAATTATAACATTCTGATCCTGGATTACAATCACATCCCAGGACAAGTCCTCAAGATCTGTGCTCATGTTTGGAGGCACAGGTACTAGCATGGAAATCCAAGATATACAATAGACTATAGACAGAAGCTCTCGCTCAGCTACTGCAGCTTGTTATAACTACGATGTGAAGGAGTGGAAGAATCTACAGCTGTGTATATGTACAGTAGAGCAGTAGAATCTTCAGACACAAGTGAGCTCAACAAGCGACAGGATATGTCAAACTAACTGAGATACACAGAAGCGACCACTTGATTTACATGCATATGCTATACCTGATTGTTTGTGAGGCCTCTGCAGAGTTCAGTTACGGTGAATTACCAGCTCTAGCCTTACCTCTTTGGAAAGAAAATTATATATTGCCATCATGGCAGCTAGGCTATGTAGAAATCAATCTTCATATTGAGCGAGTAATTTGGCAATATTAGCCTACAGAAAAGGTCACAACTCTGTTGCTTCCTGTTCTTTTGCCACTTCTTCTTCCATGGATTCGGTAACATTAAAGAGGACCTATCACTTCCAGAGAACCCTATGAAGTAAATAGTAGGCTAAATAGAAACACTTTCTCAAATATGTTTAATAAGAAAATGAAAGAATTTCAGCTATAATTCAGTTTTAAAAAAAACTGCTGACCAGCTCTGTTTGCAGCAATTCTTCCACGGTGGGTCTTAACCCCTTACCAGACATTTATGTCCTGTACATCATAGACGGCAATGTCGGTAGGGGGTTTCCCGCAAATTGCCCGTATGAGTAACGTCAAAGCGATCTTGCGGCAGTCACAGGTGGAGCGGCGCAAGATCGCGGCAATGCAACCGCACGGCGGTATATTCTACCAGCTGGCAATCAAGGCTCGCATCCATCCACGCCCGAAGTGAGGCTCCGTCTGCAGGGGATTAACCCTACTGATGTCGGGACAATGCGTGGTCGCGAACATCGCGTCTGCGGTCGGCAGGAATTGTAGGATCCTTCTGAGTGCCAACGTAGAACCGGTGGGCATATAATCTCGCTGAGCGTGCCGGTATTGATTGTGCTCTCCTACCAGGCACGAGCCACGTATGCTGAATGACAGCATCGGGTTGATGCTGGATGACTGTCCAACGATGCCCACAATGCATTGTGGGCTCAGCGCGGGACAGAAGTTTGCCATGAGAGACCAGTCATACAGCTATAAGCGTATGCTGATCACCTATTACTGAACCATCTAGACGAATCGTTCATTAGTGCAATTCCCCCATAGTGGGAAAAAGTGTAAAAAGTGATGAAAAAGTATAAAAAAATAAAGTGTAAAAAAATAAAAAGACCAAACACAAAAAATAAAATAAAAACACGTACATCGCCCTTGTTCCCCTTTACAAACTCCAATTCGCCCCAAAAAAGAGATCAAAAAATAAATAAAGTACCCATATTTGGTATCGCCGCGTGCGTAACCGTACCCTCCCTATAATCTGTCATGTTAATTAACCCGTACGTGAACGCCGTAAAAAAAAAAACCCCCAAAAAACAGTCACAGAATTGCGATTTTTGTTTGCATCGCTGCAGCACCATGAAATGGAGAAAAAACTAAACAAAAACTCATATCAACATCAAAGTGATGCCAATTAAAACTATCAGTTCATCCCGCAAAAAAAAGTCCTTGACAACAGCTGCTGTATAAACGGAACGAATTAAAAAAGTCCTGGCATTAGAAAAATAGCCGTATGCATAAATTTGTTTTACACATTAAAACACTTTTTTTTCAAAAAAATTGTGCTTTCAAATAAAAATAAACAACCACATAAATGGGTATCACCGTAATCTCTCAACACACAGAGTAAAACTAACTTGTCACGGATGACTTGCACGGTGAACACCCGCTAATTTTAACAATAAACGTATTTGAAAGCGATCCATAACAAGTCTGGTCCCACCAAAAGATTGTTACCAATAAAAACGTCAACCATCCCGCAAAAAAAGTCCCTATTAGGACAACGCTCCATACAAACACGAAACATAAATAAAAAAGTTTTGGCTCTCAGACCGTGCGAGATGTCAAAAACGTTGTTTTCCTTTTCCAAATAAAATTGTTTCTATTGTGTAACAAGCCAGTAAAACATTAAAAAAATATACAAAAGTGGTATCCCGCTTTAATCGTATCAACCTGCTGAGTAAAACTGTGAGGCATGGTCATTTATAACCGCAACATTGATCCGCTGTTAAAAAATAAAAATAAAAACACTACCGAGGTATCTTGCTGTATTTGTTACAAAATGCCTCACAAAAACCTTAATAAAAAGGTGATCATAACGCATCACATGCCCCCCAATAATGATACCATAAAAACATCCAACTCATCTCGTAAAAAAAAAACCAACAGACAGCTCCATATGCAAAAAATTAAGAAAGCGGCCTGTGCTGTCAGACTAGGAACAACATAAAAAAAAAAACACAACTTTTTGTATAAAACACGCTTTTCCCCCCTAAAATTTTTAGGGGATTGTTAAAAGTAATAAAACATAAAAAAACTATATAAAATTTATATCATGTAATTGTACCGACCTATCATAGTAAAAAGTTATCCCCATCATTTATCCCTATATGGCGAATTACTGATAAAAATGAAAGCCAAAACAATGGCGGAACAGCCTCCACCCCATGTTCCATGGCCCAATGCTAAAAAAAGTAAGAACACCTGTTGCGCGCCAAAATGCACAATACACCCTTAGAATAGATTCCTGAGGGGTGGTGGTTTGAATCCAAAATGAGGGGAAACATCTGGAAAGTTCTTCGACCTGTTCTAGTACTTGGGGGCTTGCAGAATGCGACATGGTGCCCACCAATATCTGTGCGCCAAAAGGCCAAAAAGCACTCCCACCCTTGTACCCCCTTGCCATGGACGTGCCCAAACAAGCAGTTACACCCACATGTAGGCGTATTGCCGAACTTGGAAGAAATTTGCGTAACACAATTTGGGAGCTTTTTTTTACCAAGATCCTTGTAAACAATTAAGATAAATTTTCACTAAAATTGCAGATTAATGTATAAAATATATATTTTTTTTTATTATTCAGAAGCCTGAACGCTAAAAAAATTTTGTGAAAACCGCCGGTGTGGTGATATACTACTGCCAACCCTGGATATATATCGCTTAAGGGTGTAGTTTCCAATATGGGGTCTATTTTAGGGGTATTTATTGAGTTTTGGAACCATTAAGGGTGTCCCCGCAAACTTGAAATGGCCGCCTAAATAAATCGTAATGAAAATGACACCCACCCGAAGTCCGGTAGGTGCTCACTCCTATTCTGGGCTTGACAGGGTTGAGCCCAAATAATGCACTAGGGCCACAAATTGGAGATTCTGAAAAAACGCAAGAATCTGGGGAATCAATATTAAGCGTTGCATTTACCTTGATCACATTACCGTATTCCTTGTCAAATAAGTATAAAAATTTGAAAATCTGCAAAAAGTGAACATTTTGAAATTTCACATCAATTTAGCTTTAATTCCTGTGAAACACCTAATGTGGGTTAGATAAACTTCCTAAAATGCGGTTTTGAATACTTTAAGGGTGTAGTTTCTTAGATGAGGTCATTTATGAGTATTCTAACATGACAGGTCAATCAAAGTCACGTAGAACTGGAACTGGTCCCTAAAAAATTTGAATAATGCAAACATTTCTTGAAAATTTGAAAAGTTACTACGAAATTTAAAAGCCCCCAACTGTCGTAAAAAAAAAAAAAAGACTTTTAAAAAAAAAAGGGATGGCCAAAATTTCAGCAGACAAAGGGTTTGATGCTAATTATTAAGCTATTTTGAGTGGAAAAACCATTCTGTCTGTTGGGGAACGGCCCCCGGATTCCTCCTGCGGGCGGCCGCCGCAGCTTGCCCCTTTCCCCCCGGGCCCGGTGCCGCCCCCCCTGCCCGGGTGTGGGCGGGGGCCCCTTTCCGCCCCCCCGGCGCATAAAGTATTTCCCCGGGCCCCCGGGGGCCTCTCGGTCCCTGAAAGGTCTCTGTTTCCCGGTGCGGGGGCCCCCTGTGATCAAAGGCCCCGCGCGCCCCGGCTCTGTGAGTTTTAAAAGGGGCAGTGCGCCGGAAATTTTGGGGTAATTCCCGGGGCCCACGGCCTTTTTTCACCGGGGTTTTCCCCCCAAATCCCTCCCGGGGGTTTTTTTTAGCCCCTTTTGGCCTATTAAAGGAAAAGGGGCCCCTATTGTTCGTCCTAAATTTACCGTGTACCATCCCCCTCGTTTCCCGTTATTGCCCACGAATCTCTGCCCCCTCCCCGGGCCCAACCTCCCTTTGCCCACGACCCGAACCAAGTCCCGGGCCTGCCCTTTCGGGCCTAAACCCCGATACGAGCCTCCCTTTGAGGGTTTTTTGCCCCCCACGTTAATACTTGGTGCAAAGGGAAACCCCGTCAGGGGAAAAGGAACCCCCCTGGTAGACTCCCCCCGCAGCAAGGCCTTTCCCGTTTCCCGGTGGGCTCGGGTTTGGAAAAACCGGGACCAAATTTAGTTTTTCCGTTCCCTGGCGGGCTTACCCCATCGCTTTTGTGGTGGTCCAGTGGATCCCACTTCCGCGCCCAAAAACCGTAACAGTAAGATCCGGCCATGGATCCCCCAAAGGGGTCCCGCTCCCCGTGTGGCGGCCTCTCTCGCTTGGTGCCCCGGGCAGCCCTTCAGCAACTGGCCCGCAGGGGAAAAACAGCTGGATAAAGTTGACCGCCATGGTGCGGGGGGGCAGTGTCACCCCCCAGCAGAACCTCCAATCCTCCTGGGGCCCCACTCCCGCTCCGGGGTTTTCCACTGGCCCCTTTGGGGACCCAAGCCCCGTTTTTCACTGCCTCCCAAAATTTTGAGGGGGATCCCAAGCTCTGCAGGGGTTTCCTCCCCCGGGTTGCCCCAAATGCACATTGGGGTTAAATTTGGGGGCCAATTCCTGTCAGAACTTTCCCCAAGGTGGCGTTTGTGTTTAGCCTTTTGTCGGGGAAAGGGCCCCTTTGGGCCGGGCTACACCCTTTTTGGGGAACAGGGCAAACCCCTGGGGAACTGCCGGATCTGCTGCTTTCCTGGGCTAAAATTCCCGCAGTGTCTTCGGGGGAGCCAGGCCGAGCTTCTTCTGGGGGAGACGGAAACTCTTGAAACCTTTGCCAGGGGTGAAATTTCCGGGTCGGAGAGTACGCCATTTCCCAGTTTCCCCCCCCTTTGGTTTCAGAGTTGCCCGGGAATGACGCCGCCCGGGCGGGGCCCCCTTTTTTGGAAAGGGCCTTTTCCCGCAGTATAAAGGGAAACCCCCTTGCCGCAAAAATTTTTTCCCTCTTTTTTTAAGCGTTTAATCCAGGGCCCAAAACTCGCTTTGGGACGTGCGTTCGCAGAGGGGCAAAAAGAGCTCCCCAAAAAGGCGTTTCTGGCGCGACCCCCCGGGTCTGCCACCCCTGGCCGGGTTTTGTTCCTGAGGAAAACCCAAATCCCGGGTTCCTTCCCTCTGAGGAGAAACCCTTGCAGGTGGTTTCAATCCACATTTTTGAGCAGGAATTATCCGTCGGCGTGAACAAAAGCTATGTCGAAACTGGCCGTCGGGTTCATTTTCAGAGGGGGCTGTCCGCTTCCCCCCCAAACGCCCGGGGAAAAGCCCGCCTTGGGGGATGTTGGGGGGGCCCCCTAGGTGAGAACCTTTCCCCCACCCCGGGACTATGCCGGTGGAGATCAGGCTGACTGGGGTTTCTTGTTTCCGGGCCCTCCTGCTTTTACCGGGAAATCCGGTTTCCGGGGGAACTTTTTTCCACCCCGCCCTTGTATCCCGTTACCAGCTTTCCTGTGGTTAGTTGGAAAAAACCCGTTTTGGTGTTATCCTCCGTAAAGGGGAGTGTTTGGAGACGCCACCCGGGTTCGGGTTCCAAGGGGGGTAAACCCTCCACGTGGGCCCAAAAAAGGGGGGAAGATCCCCCCCTTACGTACTTTTCTCGGTTTTCCCTCTGCGACCCGGGTTGGGGCCCCCCGGGTGGCTGGGGCCGCCTTTCCCCCTATGTTTAAATTGGATGACAGGGGGAGGTGTGGCTGGGGCCCTGACTGGGGGAATTCTTGTCGGGGTTGGCCATCGCCGGTGCGCCCCCCCGTTCCTTTCCCCAAAACCGTCCTCCGGGCCCTCTCCCGGGTTTGCCTACGGAATCCCGGGATTACGCGGAGTTTTCTCGGGGAAGCAGGCGAGATCCTTCCGCCCAAATCCCCCCTATGATTTGGCCCTACGATCTACTGCCGGGGCCATCCTCCTGGGGGGCAGGGTTTCCCCACTGTCGGTACCGGAGACCCAGGCAATGTGACCTACTTTTGGGAAAACCTGCAGAAGGCTTTATACGAAAACCTCCTCCACGGGGGGGGGAGGATTTTTCTTGGTGCGAAGAAAGTTTGGCTTTTCCCGGCCGTGAATGACAAATTGGGGGCCTTTAAAAAAAATCAGGGTTTGAAAAACCCCCCCGCTACCCCTTGCCGCTGACCCGGGAAAACTTTTTGGGCCCGGCTTCGCGGGAAAAAATTTTTTCCCCAAAAATTTGACCTGAAACCCTCTTCCGCATTCAAAGAGGGGGATGATTTGGAAGACTGCTTTTTTTTTTTTTTTTTTTTAAAACTGTATTTTTTTTTTAAAATTTATTAAAGATAAAATAAGGCGGGAATACAGAAAAAAAAAGTGAATTTTATCGCGTTCATAAAACCATGTATCAAAACAGGTAGTATAAAATCCCAATTGGGAAATTGTGAAAAAAACCCATGAATACCCCAGTCATGAGGAAATTCAATAACTTTGATATCTAGATCAAGAAAAACCATTTTAAAAAAACCAGACAAGGCACATAAGGGAGGGGAACATAAAAGGGGACATTTTTGGGGGGTTCCGCAGAAACCAAAATCATGGTAAAGGGGGTGGCCTAGAGGTCTTAAACGCCCCCTTTTGGGAAAATTAACCCCAGGCTTTCCTTATCTTGTCAAGGATTTCCAATTTCGTCCAAAATTAAGGGCTTTTATGTTATTCAATCTTTTTCTGATCCCCCGGGAATACGGGCACGGACATTTTCCCCTGGCGGGAAAGGGGAAGTTGTTTCCAATGGGGCTATCAGGGCA
>JAODAL010022349.1:0-64931 GCA_025379985.1 Phyllomedusa bahiana | reverse complement strand
CAATCAGCACCCAGCACAGGAAAACCCCATTTCAAAAACTGTGATAAAAAACTATTTTAAAGTAAAAAAAACCTAGTTTCTCGTACTTGCGGTGGCCGGCGACCAGAGCCAAAAGACGGGGGTGTTTCAGGCACAATCATGACACCTAGCTTTCATTTTTTTAAATCTTTATAGCAGATTACTAGAGCTCACATGTAAAATGTTGGAAAACAATAAAAGCTGGTTACACTGATGAAGAATGACAATAAACAAAAAAATAATTTCCTTTGTGATAATCCAGAAAAGTAATGATCTTCAATCCCAGAGCGGATTCCAACCCATAACCATTGCATCAGTAGTCGGAAGTCTTAACTGAGGTTAAAGGAGAAAAGAGAGGCAAAGTCCGGTACAGGAGAGTTAAAGATGGGTTTGTGGGGGTGGATAAAGTGAGGAAAAAGGAGGTAAAGTTAAAAAGGGGCAGTATTATAGGAATAAAAAGAGAGTATGATGGGGATAAGGTTAATTGAAGAGAATTGAAGAGTGGGTTGGGATAATGGGAGGGTGGGTAAAAGGATTAGGTAGGGATTAGGGGGCTTTATGAGAAGGAGTGTGGGTGTTTAAAGGGGACTAAGGTGGGGGAAGGAGAGTTAAAAAGAGCGATGAGGGTAGGGTAAATGGATAAAAAGGGGGAAAAGGTAGTAGACCAGGAAGGAAAGAGGGGTTGAATGGGGCTTTAAGGTGTAGGGACAGAAGAGTTGTTATAGGATGGGGGAAAAGAGAGAATATAGGAAAGAAGGGGAATTGGGTAAAAGATGAGAGGGAGATAAAGATTAGTGAGTATGAGGGTGTTACATATAGAAAAGAGGTAGGAGAGTGCTGTATTAAACACCTTTCCTCTTCACAACCCCCCTTTGACTCGGTGCAAACCTCTTTTACCCCTACTGCACTCTTTCTCCTTGCCTATCCCACTAACTCTTTTTAACCCTCTACTTGTTCCTCTTTACCTATATCCCTTCTCAAGGCCTACCTTTCCATCTTGAGCCTCTCTCATCCCAACAGCCCTCACCACTAGTGTTGAGCGATTACGTTGGCTATCGACATCGGGCGATAGTCGATAGTCGGCCACCATCGATAAGGTTTTTCGATAGTGAGCAGTCGATTATGAGCGATGACCATTAAAGTCTATGGGAGAGCAACAACACCTTCATTCTTACACCCAAACAGGGCTGGAGAAGCTGGAATTAACATCCACAACAGTCAAATGGATACGTGCTACATCTTAGGCAACACACTTAGGTTATAAAAGCCACAGAAAAAAAAACACACACCATTCACTATCCCTGTCTTGTACCACAGCATGACCCTTAAACCTGCATCACCCACAAATTAAAAAGTGCCAGAAGGCAGTATGATTTGAACCATCATCTTACTTGAACTGGACATTGAATATCCCTGTCCTGGAACGCAGCATGAGCCCCAAACCTGCATGACCCCCAGATTTAAAAGTGCCGGAAAAAGGAGTCTTTCAACCACCATTTTAGTTTCACTGGACATTGACTATACCTGTCCTGGGCCACAGCATGACCCAGGGCCGGAGTTACAGTGGGTGCGGTGAGAGCCCAGGCTGGCGTCCGTCATCTATTAACACGCAGGTTAAAATGCCCTGATGACGCAGCAACGAAAACTGTCATGCTGAAGCAGAGTGCAGAAGCGGAAGTGTGAGAACTCCAGCCTTCCTCAGTACACAGTCAATACCTGGGTAGCGCTTGTCCCTCCATATGAGTGTGGACCAATTGAGCTTCACTTGGAAATACTGGTGGTTAACGCTCCTGTTACACCCAGGTGCCCTTTTTCTTGGCATTCTTTTTCTCATTTTACTCAACGTGCTGGAGGAAATGGTCTCTGTACTTTGTTCTCTGTCCGTGCTCCATACTCCATGTCCTCTGAATAACCTACATCTGGTCAAGTTTTCCTGTACCTCCCTTGTACAATTCAGAGGAATTTTTTTAACAGCTATTTTGTACTTGCAAGTTTTTTAGTACTTTAATTCTAGAAAACACATTTTTTAAATCGGATGGAATCCCACCATGTCTTTGTTTCTCTTTTTTAATTGTATTAAATGGGTTGTCTCAATAAAGGGATTGATAGCTATGTTAAAGATCTTGCAAAAACAAGTCATTTTGCAATATGTGTCCATTAACAGTGTCCTACCACTATTCCTGTTTTCTGACAGCACCATCACCCTTGAGCCACTCTTGACCATTGTGAAGAACAAATGTCTGTTAGAAACAACATTTTTAGAATAGGACCTGTAGTATAGCTGCATGTCACAGCAAAATGCCCCCAAAAATTCAAAACATGACCCATGAGCCACTTTTGACAATTGTGAAGAACAAATGTCTATTAGAAACAACATTTTTTAGAATAGGACCTGTAGTATTGCTCCATTTCAAAGCAGCATGACCCAAAAATTATAAAAATGACTTCTCAGCCACTGTTAAAAATTGTGAAGGAGAAATGCCACTAGAAGCCACATTTCTGTTCCAAAGGACCATGATTATTGCTGTATCTCACAGCAACATGACCCCAAAAAATTATAAATATGACTTCTCAGCCACTGTTAAAAATTGTGAGGCAACATGACCCCAAAACCATTGACAATGTGAAAAAATTCTAAAGATGGAGTAAATGGAATATGGTTTTGTCATGAAACCTTGGTGTCTTAGTCTCCTCACAGCAAAACCAGCAAAATGAACTGTTGGGAATTGAGAATAAAAATTGCAGTAAAAAAAATGATCATTTTAAAAATAAGTTTTTCAAGAGGACCATTTCTGTTTTGAGAGGATTGTGAATAGACCAGCAACTATCGGTGACCTCGGCAATTGGGCCACAACATCAGCGATCCATGCCTGATTCATCTTGATGAAAGTCAAACGATCCACATTATCTGTGGAAAGCCGATGCGTTTGTCTATAATGACCCTCCGGCTGTGCTGAAGGTCCGCTCAGATATGACGCTGGCTGCTGGGCAGGACAAACACCTCTATGATGTGGCGAGCCAGCTCGGGCCATGTCGTCCATTTTGGATACCCAGAAGTCTATTGGGTCCGGAACACATACAAAAACATCGTGTTGAGACGCAGATAGTCGTGCACCCATGATCTTAAGCTGGTCTCTGTGTGTTGTATGTATGGCCTGCATTGCATGCGTTGGTGAGGTGGTAAATAAAGATTGCCAGAGGTCACCCATTAGGCTTCTGCCACCTTGCCTGCTGCTGCCGCTGCTGCCGCTACGCCTACTTGGCACTCTACTGCTGTCACGTCGCTGGCGTTGTTCCACCGTGACATTTGAAGAACGTGAAGCAGACGCAACAGATGTCTCCAGTTGATCAATCAGCAAGTTCTCCATTTCCTGCATTTTACTCTCTATTTGGGTGGGTGGAAGGAAAGTGCTGAGTTTTGTTTTGTGTACCGGGATCCAGGAGGGTGGCCACCCAGTAACTGTTGTTCATTTTGATGGCCTTAATGCGAGGATCATGTTGGAGGAAATGGAGCATCCAAGCACTCATGTGAGAGAATGGAGCCATTGAGTTCCCAAGCCTCTGGGTTGAGGGCACTGGCAAAACTCATCTTCCTCATCTGCCTCAAATTCCACGCCAACCTCTTTCAAAGGCAGGGACCTCGGTGTCTATGAATAACACCTCCTCCTCCACCGCTTCCTCCGGCACAGCTTCAACACAGCCCTGACTTGCCTCAGATGATGCACCCTGAGAGCTGAGGTGCCGCCTTGCACTAGCTCTGGACCCTGAACCACTGCCTAATGAAGACCGATAAAATTGAGAAACTGTCAGGCCTTGTGGATTTGACGGAGAGAAAGGCTCCGTGTCTGCATCTGTGTCCGTCTCCTCCTCCGTCGCTGGCGGGACCTGATGTTTCAGAGTGTCCAACGATCGTTTCAGAACTAAGATCACCACAATGCTCATGCTGACAAGGGCATCGTCCGCACTGACCATTTTGGTGGCTTCTTCAAAACTGGCAAGGATGGTGCAGAACTCTTTCACCTGCCTCCACTCTCGGTGGCTCAACACCCCGAGGTCCGCACCGCTGCTTGTCAGGCCATGTGTCACTTCGTACTGCGTAATGGCATTGCGCTGCTCCCACAATCGCTGGAGCATGTGGAGGGTGGAATTCCAGCGTGTTGCCACGTCAACAATGAGACGGTTGACGGGGAGGCCGAGCTGACGCTGCAATGCAGCCAGGCGGGACGAAGCAGGGTGCGAACGGCGGAAGTGCGAACTCAGACCTCGAGCCTTCTTCAGCAGGCAGTCCAGACCCGGGTAGCTCTTTAGAAATTTCTGGACGACAAGGTTCATGACATGTGCCAGGCAAGGGATGTGCTCCAGCCTACCGATCTTAAGGGCGGCCAGCAGATTTCGCCCGTTATCGCACACCACCTTGCCTGGCACAAGGTTCTTGTCACCCAGCCAGCGCTCGGTCTCGTTGCGGAGAGCCATCCACAGCTCCTGACCTGTGTGTGGACGGTCTCCAAGGCAGATTAATTTCAACACGGCCTGGTGTCTCTGGCACTGATGCCACCAGAGTGACCTTGGGGAAATGCCCTGCACCATCCCTGCGGTTTTGAAGAGCGTGCACCGTGACCTGAGAGCAACCGTCACCCCCCGAGACATCCACCCATCTCACCCAGTGAGCGTGCCACAGAGATATATGCGGCCTTGGCCGTGCTTACTAGTCCATGTGTCGGTGGTGAGATGGACTTTTCCGGACACAGATGCAGGCAACGCACTTGAAATTTAGATGACACGTGGCTGGCCAGGGCAGGACGGCTTTTTCTGGCAAAGAAATGCATGCTCGTCAGATGGTATTGGGGGCAGGCAAGGGCCATGACGTGGCGGAACCCATCTGTGTCCACCAGACGGAAAGGCAACATTTCAAAGGCCAAAAGCCTGGCAATGCCGACATTCAGGCTTTTGGCTTTGGGATGGTTTGGGTTAAAGTGTTTCTTCTGCTCCCAAACCTGGAAGACAGAAGGCTGGCTGCTAGACTGGCCGCTGTACGGCGTGCAGGTCGTCAAACAGGTGGAAGGAGAAGGGGTAGGATGGGTCTCTGCTGGTGCTGGTGGTACTCGCAACGGTGGAGGCTGAAGTGGAGGCTGATCCCTGATCATGACTCTGAGAGATATGGGCAGCTGAGGAACGCTTGGTGGTGGCGGAGGAGGAGAAGGCGGAGACAGAGAGTGTGACAGTGGTTGGAGGCCCAGCGTTGGTCTGGCCTTTTTTGGCCAAGTGTTCCCTCCATTTCAACTCATGCATTCGCTGCATGTGACTAGACATGTTGGTGGTGGTTAACCACTTAAGGTTCTTGCCTCTACTTATGCGTTTACGGCAATGGTGGCATATGTGATCTCTGGGTGAATCAGAGGCTTGCTCAAAGATGTCCCAGGCTTGAGAGGTCCTGGACCTTTTTGACGGCGATAAGCGAGGAGCGGGGTTTGCGCTGACCGTGGCTGGTGGAATCATATCAGCGGACTTCTGCGACCGCCCTCTCCCTTTTTGTGGCGGGACCCGTATTGACACTACCCCATCGTCTTCCTCCTCGTCCACTGATGAAGCGCTCGCAAGCAAATTCTGCGGAAAAGACCAGGATGGATCCGCAATGTCGTCATCATCATCATCATCAACACAGGTGACTTGGTCGTCCAGACTTTCTGCATCCAGAAGCTGCGTGCTACAAGCAAGGGGCACTGCAAGGCGTTGCCGACCGCCCGGGATTTTGCCGATTGACCGGCTTCCTTCACTCCTCTGATGGCATCAGTAACTGGGCGTCAGAGCAGACTAAATCATCCTCTTGATCTTTTAACATGCCTTCTGACCCCAACCGCATTTTGTCATCAAAGAGGTCTTCAGACAATGGATTATCCACAGTGGTGGGTACACGAGTTGACATTTGGGCTGCTTCACGACATTTGTGGCCGTGACTGGGAGGACGAGGAGGTAAGACTGCTAGATGCAGGTTGCATTAACCACTGAAGGACAGATTGACGACAATGTTCGTTACTTAGATTCCCAGGGCCCTGACCCAGCGATGACAGGCCTGAAGGTCCTGCAACTGACGATCTGCTGGCATGCGTGTTGTCGCCGGGCTCTGGAAGGTGCACCTTCTCTCGTTCATCTTCATCCTTGTGCTAGACCCCTCTTTGCTCTCTTACCATCTGCTTTTCGATCCATGTTCAGAAATATAATAATTTTAGAAGGTATGGAATAGTTTTGGAAAGTCTCTTATTAAAAGACGGCAAATCACAGCTATTCTCAAATCTCTCTAATCAAAACCAAATTGCTGGATTCAAATTTAACTGCAAGGTGTCTATCAACAAATCTGGACTGGGCAAAAGTAAAAAAAACACGTATCTGTTATGTTTTCGTATAATACACTGTATTTTTTGCACCTTTCAATTCACCTGTGGTGACTATAGAATTGTTGTTTTTTTAAAATTTTACGTGGATGCTGCGTCAATGAACAAAGCTGGGTGCGCAAAAGTCAAAAAAACACGTATCTGTTATGTTTTCGTATGATACACGGTATTTTTTGCACCTTTCAATTCACCTGTGGTGACTATAGAATTGCTGTTTTAAGATTTACGTGGATGCTGCGTCAATGAACAAAGCTGGGTGCTCAAAAGTCAAAAAACACGTATCTGTTATGTTTTCGTATGATACACGGTATTTTTGGCAACAAACAACCTGTGCTGACTACAAGATTGCTGGATTGTAATTTAATTGCAAGGTGGATATATCAACACAGGTGGAATTGGTAAAATTGAAATGAAACACCTATCTGAAATGTATACTGATAATAAAAGTGAGTTTTGCACCTAACAAAGAGACTGCAGTTACATAGAAATGATGTGTATCCAATATAAGTTCAGGCTGCCCAATATCCAGGAAATATTTCAATAGCAAACTGTTAATAATATAAAGATATTGCAGTGCCATGTCTACACTAAGTCTTGGTGAACTTTTTCCAGTGTTCTTTATAGATAGAGCTTGTCTGTGTTCGCCCGCGGGCCTCCCCCCCCCCCCCCCCCGCCTCCCCATGTAGATTTACAGCGGTAGATGCTGCTTTAAAATTCTCTAGCTAACTTACATAAAATCTTCAATTTCTTATCTAACTAAATTGGAAGGATCACAGCTAATAGTAGAAGGTTCTCTGTGCAGAAATAGACTAATTTCGCTGAGCTGTTTTGGCCACAGGCAGAGCGCACGTCCTATTCCTATGAGACGCTGAGAGACACTAAGGCTGAACAGGAAACGCTGTTCTATGTAAAACGAGGTCATGTGATTTTTCCAGCCAATCGCAACCATACACATCCCAGTCATGACGTCGCACACACATCTCACCCTGCTCTATTCTGTAATCTGATTTGCTGGCCGCCAAAATTACAGGAAGCGGCGAAAATGGCGCGATCTTAATAGATGATGCACAGATTTTAACCTTAATTATCGCATGATCTGAAAATTTCGATCACCATAAAAACCTTGCCGATTTCAACTTTGTCGATAAAAATCGCTCAACACTACTCACCACACAACCACTCCCCTCTTTCCCTAAGTTCTGCCCTTTTCAATGCCTCCTTGATCTATATCCACCCCCTATTGTTTCCCCCATGTACACACCCACCCTCAAGTACCACTTTTATCCTTCCCCTATTTCTATCCCTGAGGGGGTACATACATGGCAGGTGGTATAGGGTGGATAAAGATCAACATTGAAAAGGCTTAGTGAAAGGGGCAGGGATAGAAAGGAGGGAGGCCACAATGTGGGAGGGATAAAAGTGGGTGTGTACAAATCAGGGGAACAATAGGGGGTGGGGTTTTAAGGTCGGGGAACAATGGGGAGGTGGGGGTGGTGTACAACTGCTCTCCTGGACACCCCCCGGCCCGCCGGGGGTTCTTTAGCTCCGGGATCGCCCCTTGGGTAAAACGATTGCACACTGCAGCAGGGTTGGGTTTAACTCTGGCCTTAACCGATTTATTTAGCACAGGATAACAAACAAAAAAAAAACCTCGCTGTTGGCATTAAATACCATACGGTCGAACACCCTTCTACCAATGGCCTGGGGCCTATCGCCGAGCACCATACACATTTCCCCCCAAACACTGGGCCAGACTTTTCTCCAAGTTCTGGGGGGGAAAGAGCCTCTTCCAGCCCTCTGCCCCCTCCCCCCAGTCGCAGACCACCCCCCCCTACACCTTTATAGGGGGGCCTCTTTAGCCCCAATTGGCCAAAAAACCTGGCCGGAACGGGGGGAGGGCCCTCCCCCCAACCTACGCCCGTCCCGGGGAAAGGAGCCCCATCCGGGCTGAAAGGGCAGCCTTTTACTCCCTGGTCATAACCTATTGTCACTGACCCCAGAAATTTCCCTTTCCCCCACCCAACCCCAAAATTCGGGGGCCGTTTGTAGCAGGTACCCCCGCAATTTCCCCATAGTGGCAGAACCTGCAACTGCACCACATCGGCCCCATAAAACCCCCCCCCTTTTGATAGGGCCCTAGGGCTTTTTCACCCCTTTTGCCCTCACCCCCCGGGATCAAAGCTCCCCCTTTTGGGGGAAAATCTTCCTTAATTTTCAGGGCAGAGATGAAAATTTTCCACACCCAACTCTGTTGTGGGCTCACACCAGCATCACACATGTTGAGCAACCCAATCGTTACTGCCCCTTCAAGATGTCACCACCCCGCACGCTAGCACCAGATTTACCACCTTTTACCTGCATGGGCCTTCACAGGTTTCTGTGAAAAACCCCAATACCGCGCTATCCGGGCTTGTATTTTCCATACCCAGGTTACCCCGGGATTGTCCCCACTGGGCAAAGTTTTCACATTTGGGGCTCACTCGCAAAAAAGGCACCTGGTTTTTTCCCCCCAAAACCCCACTAATTCACCAAAGCGTAAAGACAGCACACCTGTCACGTTCTATCCACCAGGGCCCCCTTGGGGGCACCCACACAAACCTACTACCTCTTTGTCTGCAGGGAAAACAATTCGACCTAAATTCTCATGTCCCAAGTCCTCTGGTCCCCATGACCATCTCCTGCCCTTTACAGCCTACTACACCTAATTTTTTTGGACTAGCACCCCCCGGTATATGTACATCTGGCTACCATAACTGCTGGTCAATAATCCAGGGGTTTCTGTAGGCCCTCGCTACCCCTGGAAACCTCTACCCCCTTTTCCCCCATGGGTTCAAAGCGAGGGCTCACTTGTCCCTCCATACATTGAGTACAGCAGTGGGAAAACCCAAACAGGCCGTTTCCGTTTTTTCATGCAATATCCTTTCTGACCACGGGGTCCCTAGTAATGACCCGACTTTTCAGCCCCCCCATTTTTTGACTTGTGGAACCCGTGGCAGGCTTTCATATCACTATAGGGCCCCAAAAAATGCATATTCCGCAATACAAACCTCCCCACAATCAGGCATGCTAAGGGTTTTTCAGCATCACCATTGCAACCTCTATAGACGCTTTTGTCTGCCATGATGACCTTACCTGGCACCTCACCAGTGACAGCAGATATCTTCCCCTGTGCACACTTCTCACGGGCGCTTTCTAGCAGCAGACACTCTGGGCCACATGTATGAACGGGCTTTTCGCCCGTTTTCTGGCATATACTGCGCCTCCCGGCCCGAATCCCGCTGTCGGACGCGGGGATTCAGTGTTAGGCGCAGTGCTCGCCACTTTCAGCTGCGCCCCGCATGAAGGGGCGGGCAGTGGGCAAAGGGTGTGGGCGCAGGGCAGGCGTTCCGGGCGGGAACGCGGCCCCTCGAAAAACTCCGAGCATGTACGATGGGAGTCGGCAAAGCGAGGCGCAGTGCAGCGCCGGCAGCTCCGACAGGCAGACCAGGTTTTTTTTGGTCTAAATGCTCCGACAGAGGCAAAGTGAAGCAGTATCCGAACATGCGAGGAAGCGGATTGAAGATCGCGACAGAAATCTCGGAGCTCCGCTCCGTGCAGCAGGAGTATGATTCTGAAAAAAGTCGCCTTTATAAAGGCGGAAAACATTGTCAGAAAAGAGCTGAACGTAAAAAATAACCATAATAAAAAAAAAAAAAAAAAAACACACTTTCCAAAACTCTAGAACGGCGCAATATCAAGAATTAAATATTGTAAATTCCCGGGGAAATACAGTAATTCAAATTCTGAAACCTATTCTCATTGGTCGGCATAAACCAGCCAACCCAGAATAGGAGCGACAGTAGCATTAAAACCCATGGGGAAGGATGACCAATCAGAATCCACGGGGGGATAATTCAAAATACAGTAAAAAGACAAAAAAAGAGCTGATTGGTTTGAGCTAGCGGGGCTTGGCTAGCTCGGCCAATCAGAATAGGAGCGACAGAAAACCCATTCTATCTATGGAGAAGTTTAGCCCAAACAGAATCCACAGGGGATAATTCAAAATACAGTAAAAAGACAGAAAAGAGCTGATTGGCTGAGCTAGCGGGTGCTTGTCTACCCCAGCCAATCAGAGCGTGAGCTACTTCTCCCATTATAGTCTACGGAGAGATGGGCGCACTGAAATCTCGGCGCTCAGCGCCGTGCGGCATGAAGTATAAATCAAAAAATTATTTTTATTAAATGTAAAACATTATCAGATAAAGAGCCGAACCCTTCTTTACAAAAAAAAGCAGTTAAAAACCGAAAAACCCGCGTTTGTCGCTGAGACGGGCCTACATAGGGAATTGCAATAGAGAAATCGCCGGAAATACAGAAATTTCCCAAATTGTTTAAGCTATTCTCATTGGTCGGCATAAACCTAGCCAATCAAATAGGACGACAATGTCCCATTATAACCTATGGAGGTAATTGACCAATCAAATTCAGAGGGGGGACAGTTCAAAATACAGTAAAAATGCAGAAACGAGCTGTTTGGGTTGAAGCGGCGGGGGCTCGTCCAGCTTAGCCAATCAGAGCGCGAGCTACTTTCTCATAGAGTTCTATGGGGAAAAGAAATTCTGAGCGCGCTCTGTGATTGCTAAGTTAAAAGAGGCGCCGTTATTTGGACCAATGGGAGAGCGAGCGACGCTCCTATGGGTTTTCTAATGCAATCTGAAATAAAACTGTACATGGCCGAAATCAAATTATAACACTACAGAAATTGTCCCGATGTGTATATAAAACGAATGATAATATGGGTAACGAAAAAAAATATTAAATCAATAAAATCAATTTTATTTCTCCCATTTTCGTTGCACCATACTATTGATCCTTGGCTAACGAAAAAAGAAATAAACATGATTTTATTGATTTAATGTTTTTTTTCGTTACCCCCATATATCATTCGTTTTATATACACATCGGGACCACTTCTGTAGTGTTATAATTTGATTTCGGCCATGTACAGTTTTATTTCAGATTGCATTAGAAAACCCATAGGAGCGTCGCTCGCTCTCCCATTGGGCCAAATAAAAGGCGCCTCTTTTAACTTAGCCAATCACAGAGCGCGCTCAGAAAATCTTTTCCCCATAGAACTCTATGAGAAAGTAGCTCGCGCCCCTGATTGGGGTAAGCTGGACGAGCCCCCGCCGCTTCAACCAATCAGCTCGCTTCTGCATTTTTACTGTATTTTGAACTGTCCCGCCTTGAATATGATTGGTCAATTTTTTCTCCATAGGATATAATGGGACAATTGTCGCTCCTATTCTGATTGGTCAATTCTCCCCCATAGGTTATAATGGGACATTGTCGCTCCTATTCTGATTGGTCAATTCTCCTCCATAGGTTATAATGGGACATTGTCGCTCCTATTCTGATTGGCTGGTTATGCCGACCAATCAGAATAGCTTAAACAATTATGAATTACTGTATTTCCCGGCATTCTCTCTATTGCAATTCCCTAAAGTAGCGCCCGGGCTCAGCGACAAACGCGTTGTTCGGGTTTTTAACTGCTTTATTTGTAAAGAAGGTTCTGCTCTTTATCTGATAATGTTTTACACTTAATAAAAATAATTTTTTGATTAATACTTCATCGCACGGCGCTGAGTGCCGAGATTTCAGTGCGCCCATCTCTCCATAGACTATAATGGGGGAAATAGCTCGCGCTCTGATTGGGGGGAATAGACAAGCACCCGCTAGCTCAGCCCAAACAAGCTCTTTTCTGTCTTTTTAAATGTATTTTGAATTAAACCCGCCGTGGATTCCGATTCTAAATTTCTCCATAGACTAGAAAGGGGCTTTGTCGCTCCTATTCTGATTGTCAATAATTCTTTCCCTAGGCAGAATGGGTCTCTGTCGCTCCTATTCTGATTGGCTGAGCCCAGCCAATCCCCGGTAGCCTTAACCAATCAGCTCTTTTCACATTTTTACGTATTTTGAACTATCCCGCCGTGGATTCTGATTGGTCTAAACTTCCCCATAGGTTTCAATGGTTCACTGTCGCTCCTATTCTGATTGGCCGGTTTAGCCGACCAATCAGAATAGCTTTCGATTTTGAATTACTGTATTTCCCGGCAATTTCCAATATCCTAATTCTTGAATTAAGATATTGGAAATTGATTTTGTTTTATTTTATTTTTTATTTTTTAGGTTTCAGCTCTTTTCCTGAGAATGTTGAACGCCTTTATAAAGGCGATTTTTTGATTATACTCCGCACCGACATGTGGAATGATTTCTCGCTGTTCCAGCCTGTCTCACATCGGAACTGTTTTTCGGCGCAGACCCGCACGGCGCCTAAGTCCCGCACTGCGCCCATTTCCCCGCACTGTGCCCCACACACACTGGCGAGGCGCAGGGAACTTTTCCCCGCATGTATGATGCGCTACCTGCGGCGGCGAATCATAGGCGCGGGCGCCGCACTGCGCCCGGTCCCCGCACTGCGCCTAACCACTGGCCAGCGCGGCGGACTTTTCCCCACGCAGTATGAACCGCAAATACCTCCCGGCCGAATCCAAAGGCGCAGCGCCGCACTGCGCCTCGGACCCGCACTGCGCCTAAAACACAGGCGAGGCGGACTTTACATTGTATGTATGAGCGCGCCCCGGCCCCGACATAAATCAGGCGCAGATTCCGCCGGAAAACTAGCGGGAAGGTGCGCCCCGACCCGGCGGGATTCAATCATGTGGCCCTCTGTATCAATGGGTGGAGATGTTTCCCTCACATCCCCTATACCCGTCTCTAAGGGAGAACTCTCAGCTTCTACCTGGGATATTTCTATATCTTGCTCCACATGAAATTCACACAACGAGCGGGAGGCACTGGCAGACACATTTAGAAATGGGGAAAATTAGTCATAACCCCCCCGGCTATTACCTTTATAGTACTCCCACTCCATACACCAAATTTGGCCGTTTTCACATTAGGCAACTCAGTCACCTTTTTACCCTCCGTAGGTTCAGCGGACATCTCGCTGCAAATGGCATCCACCTGCCGTTCACCCCAAACCACAGGACATAATACCTCTGAGATACTGTTAATATGTTTCTCCATCTCCTGTAAGGAAAATGTATCAGCTGCCTCAGAACCAGGACTTCTTACCATCTGGGGATTTAAACCCACTCACTGCCTCTCAGTAGGGATCAAGCCTACACCCTCCTCTGTTGTGTCTAGCAGCTCTCTCCTTCCATCACTGCAGTCTTTATGACCAGGGCAGTAAAAGCTACTGGCAATACAGCAACCATTGAGGCAGGTGAAATCCGTAGTACTACAGATCTTAGCACACATTTTCTCTACACAGGTATCTGAGGCTGCATTCATGCAGATACATCAACCAGAATCTGAACACCCTCATTAAACTAGTCTCATCACACTTTGTGAGGAGAGCAAACATCCCCAGGATTCTCCGGTTCCCTTCCAGGCTGCACACTGCAAACAGGAGGCTCCTCTCTGGGACCAATAGCAGTCAACAGAACGGGGTGGCTATCAATCCCTGGGCACGCATTCCCTGCGACTTGAAAGGGCTTCCATTCAGGTACACACCAGGATTTGCTGGGGTCACGGCAGAACACATCACCAGCTGGACTCCAGACATTTTCAGGGAAATGCACACTCATACGTTTTTACAGCAGAAGGTGCAGGAGAATACCATGTTGCTAGGGGCAACCAATTAAAACTCCTCCTGAGTCGGGTAGTGTTAACCCATGTCTCCAGTTTTGTATTCACCCCAGGACAACATTCTCTGCTATAGACTCAGCACTGTTAAACATGACCTCTAGGGACACTCTTGAGCTTGTCTGCGCTACAGCTGGGGCTGGCATTGCTTCAGGAGCTAATTCACACTCTGCTTTTACTTCGCTAGCCCTGACAGCCATAAGCTCCAGGGGCATGCCTGAGCTGCTCTCCTCTACGGTTACAAACATTTTTAGGAAGCAGGTTCACAACATTGCAGTAACCCAATGCTAAAATCTGTGATCCCACCAACAACCCCCTGCTCAGGTAGTTGACAGAGCCAACCATTACAGGCCCTTTCCGCTTTAGTAACCTTTTCAACCGCAATATAGTGCAAATGTCCTGAAAAAAAGAGTCCATCAGACTTTTCCATCCAAAATATGCTGTGTTAGTCTCATCCACTATCATCTCAGGGACTTTTGGAGATGACCACTCGGCTCCTCCCCTCTCAGGCAAATTGGCACCACATTTCTCCATAGGGGTACTTCCAGGAACAGTCACTTCCTTTGCCTGACAAACCCCCGCGGGGCCACAGTGCTCAAAAGGGGGGAAATCTCGGGCCAAGTAAACACCCCGGGCTGTAAGTTCTTGCAAACAGTAAGCACATGGACGACAGTCCCACAGCAGGGCTCAAAACACATTGGAACAGTCTTACCGGAGTTGGTCGGGTCCTCACACTGGGTACGATGTCCGGGTGCACTCTGGAGACATCCTGGGTGACAATCCATGTCGACCCACAGTTTGGGAGACCATCCACCTGCAACCAATGCATCCATGGCAAAGACCCCTCCTCCTGCCGGACTCTGGTGGTTTCCTGCTGTCGAGGTTTGTTGCCCTTGGTAAAAGACGGGATCCCTGTAAATTTTTCCGTCTGGTCTTCCTGGGAACTTGGCTCACCCCTTGGTAGAAAACCCCCGGACCTCTTAGCAACAGGAATTCCTTTTTTGCACATTGTCCCTGCATATTTCCAACCCGTGTCTCTGGGCATTCAGACAAGCAGCTAGTTTGGTAACCGTCTTTTGTACCGCTAACTGGGTGGTCATACGACCACCAACTCAAAAATTCCTCCATAGTCACAACGAAGTTTTCAGGCAGCAAGACATCTCTTTACTGGGGGGCGTCCCCTGTCTCTCCAGAGGGCTGTTTCCTGGCTCCCCCTGAGGCAATGTTTTTTCGACAGTTCCCCATGCAAACAGCAGCAGTCCTATGCAAACTGCAATTTTTTCTTTTGCACCGCTTTGTGCACACAAACCGTTAGGCCAATTATGCAACACTGCGCCAAAACTTGCCCTTCGCATACCTCCACCAGATGTGACGAACCACTCTCGTCTGGACGCCCTCCTGGCCCGTCCTGGGGGTTCTTTAGCTCCCGGATCGCCGCTTGGGTAAATCGGATTGGCACGCTGACAAGCACGGTTCGGTTTAACTCTGGCCTTAATCAGCTTTATTTAGGCACAGGATAACAATCAAAACCAAACCTCGGGCCGTCGGGCCACTTAATACACATACGGTCGAACCCCTCTCAACCAAGGGCCCTCGGCCATCCCCGAACACCATACCATTTTCCCCCCCAACGGGGTCAGACTTTTCTCCAAGTCTCTGTGCGGGCAAGAGCCTCTCTCCACCCCTCGCCCCCTACTCCCAGGTCGCAACCATGCCCCCCACCCCTTAGTAGGGGGCCCCTCTATACCCTACGGGGTTGGGCCCCAAAAATGGCCGGGAACGGGGGGGACGCCTCCCACCCAACGCTACACCCCCGGGGGAAAGGAGCCCATACCTGCGCAACGCCTTCTACAAACTTGGTCAGTAACCTTTTGTCCTGACACCAGAAGTCCCTTTCCCCCCAACCCCAGACATTCGGGGCACTTTTGTAGCAGGTCCCCCTCTAATTCCACGATGCAAGACCTGAACGACCAGTCATTGCCAAGGGGATATAGAAAAGGGGGGGCTTGAAAAGGCAGAACATAAAAATAAACTAGAGAAAAAGGGGGAGGGGTTTGGGGTGGTAAAGGGCTCAAGAGGAAAAGGTAGGCCGTGAGAGGGTGAGAAGGGTTAAAAGGAGTTAGTGGGGTAGACAAGGAGAAAGAGTGCAGTGGGGTAAAAGAGGGCTGGGGCAAGCTAGGGATAATAAAGGGGTGAGTCAAGGGGGGTTGTGAAGAGGAGGAAAGGTTGTTGAATTATAGTTTAATGCAGCACTCTCCTTCCTCTTTTCTATATTAAACCTTTTTTCCTAATCTTTTCTCCCCTCATTCTTACCTAAGCCCCCTTTTTTTCGCATTTTTCCCCTTTCCCCATTAAAACCATACCTAGCTTTAACTCCCGTCCCCTTAAACCCCGTTCAACCCCTTTTTCCCTTTGCTTCCACCCATTCCCTTTTATCCCTTTACCCCATCATCCCCCCTTTTTAAAATTCCTTCCCCCCACCCTTTTTCCCCTTTTAAAACACCCCCCCCTTTTCACAAAACCCCCTAACCCCCCTTATCCTTTTACCCACCCTCCTATTATCCCAACCCATCTTCAATTCCTTTTTCAATTAACCTTTTCCCCATCATACTTATTTTTATTCTTTAATATGCCCCTTTTTAAAAGACCCCCAATTTCCCCACCTTTTTCCACCCCCACCCCCTCCACAACACCCTCTTTAAACCCCCTGCTTGGACTTTGCCTCCTTTCTCCTTTAACCTAAGTTACCCCTACCACTTTTTCTCCTTTTTTCCCACCCCATCCCCTAACAACCAGAAATTTTCCCCGTCCCAAAATATACCTTTTTATTACCCAAATCCCATTTCCTTATTGACCCTACCCATCCCCCTTTTCCCTTTACCCCCTTTTTTTTTTCCCCTTAACCCATAACCACACTTTTTCCTCCACATCCCCTCTCTCCTTCCCACAAACACCCTCTTTGAATCTCCTTTTTCGCCTTTTACCCCTTTTTCCCCCAACCCCCCTTCAATCTCCTTTCCCCCACACACCTCTTAACTCTCTTTTTCCCTGCCTTATTAACTCCCCAACCACCCTCGCTTTACCACAACTCATCCTTTAAAGTTATGTGCTTCAAATTTCTAGGCTTTTTTTTGTACCAGACTTATGTTTGCCCATATATTATGGGTTCTTGTGGTAGGAACTAAGGGGATTTAAACCCACGACCTCTGCATTGGAAAGTGCTAACCTGACTTCCATACTGAATGTGGCTTTTTTTGATGTCTGTTTTGTAAGAAAAAAAAATAATTATAGTTTGCAGGTCTCTGCTTGTTTAACATTTTACCATTAATTTAGTAGAGCCCATGCAATTAAAAAAATTGAGCTAGACTGAGAAAAGTTCTCTGCTTATTCAAAGTTTTTTATAGCAGATTAACTAGAGTCACAGTAAAAAGTTGAGAAAACAATAAAAGCTGGTTACACTGATGAAGGATGATAATAAACATAAAACTTAATTTCCTTTGTGATAATCCAGAAAAGTAATGATGTTCAATCCCACAGCAGATTCGAACCCATAACCATTGCATCAGTAGTCAGTAGTCTTAACTGAGGTTAAAGGAGAAAAGAGAGGCAAAGTCCGCTACAGGAGAGTTAAAGATGGGTTTGTGGGGGTGGATAAGGTGAGGAAAAAGGAGGTAAAGTTAAAAAGGGGCAGTGTTTGATAGGATAATAAAAAGAAGGAGTTTGAGGGGATAAGGTTCATTGAAGAGAATTGATAAGTGGGTTGAGATAATGGGGAGGGTGGACCGGGGCGGTGTTAAAGAGGACTGTGGTCGGTGCGGGCGGGGGGCGGGTGGGGGTATGAGGGATGCGCGCGGGGGCATGGAGGCGGGGCAAGGTAACCGGAGGGTCGGTATGCGGGTAGGGGGCCAGAGGCCGTGGGTTCGGAGTATAAGGGGTTACAGGGTGGGGGTTAGGCCCCAGCAGGGTTATGTTCGGTGTGGGGAAGCTGGACCGTGGGAGGCCACGGGGGTTATGCGGGTAAAAAGAAAAAAAACAAAATAAAAAAAAAAAAAAAAAAAAAAAAAAAAAGAAAAAAAAAAAAAACCTAAAAAAAAAAAAAAAAAAAAAAAAAGAAAAGAAAAGAAGAAAAAAAAAAAAAAAAATAAAAAAAAAAAACAAAAAAAAAAAAAAAAAAAATGAAAAAATGCAAATATAAAAATGAAAAAAAAGAAAAAAAAAATAAACAAAAGAAAAAAAAAAAAAGAAAATAAAAAAAAAAAAATAAAAAAACAAAAGAAGAGAAATCAAAACCCACCAACACAAAAAAAAATGATTAAAATAAAAAAACAAAAGAAATGAAAAGAAAGAAATAAAAAAAAAAAAGAACAAAATAAAAAAAAAGGATTAGGTAGGGATTAGGGGGTTTTATTGAGAAGGAGTGTAGTGTGTAAAGGGACTATAGGTGGGGGAAGGAGAGTTAAAAAGAGGGATTTAGGGGTAGGTAAATGGATAAAAGAGGGAATTAGGATTGGAATAGCAGGAAGGAAAGAGGGTTGAATGGAGCTTTACCCTTAACGACCGTGGAGTATGAGTAAGTCCCGGGCCGCTAAGGGGCTTTTCAGGGGGATCGCACCGCGACCCCCCCCCCCCCAGCAGTTACAAGGGTTACTCCTTGTAACCCTTCTCTCCCTTTACTTGTTCCTTTCTACCTATATCCCCTCTCAAGGCCTACCTTTCCATCTTGAGCCTCTCTCATTCCAACAGTCCTCACCACACAACCACTCCCCTCTTTCCCTGAGTTCTGCCCTTTTCAATGCCCCCCTTGATCTATATCCACCTCCTATTGTTTCCCCTATGTACACACCTACCCTCAAGTACCACTTTTATCCTTCCCCTATTTCTATTCCCTAAGCCTTTTCAATGTTGATCTTTATCCACCCTATACCACCCGACCTGTATGCATCCTATACCCCTTTCTTCACTCCAGCCCCTACAATCTACATGCCCCATTATCCCACTTTATTCCCTTTCTTACCGTTTGGTACTTCCAAACTAGCCTCAGAGGGGATTCGAACCCACGACGTCTTGGTTGGTAGGCGGTAGCCTTAACTACTGAGCTACCACTGCGGCAGACATTCTGCACCCCATTTTTAGTGGGTTTAACCTGTCTCTGTATTTGCAATATTACCATACAGAGTTTGCTGATGTCTCAGTTGGGGGTGTTGGTATGCCTGATTTGGTGTTTGTGCATATCTTCAAAAGGCTGTGGGTTCTAGCACTGAGCCCTCTTTTTGCCTAATTGACTAGGTTTTTATCAATAATCTTTTTTTTTTTTTAATTATCACAAAGTGAACTTGTTTTCAAGTTTGTTTCTTTGTTTGATTTTCATCTTTTTAATTTGTGTGCTCTATCAAATTGCTAGTAAAGCTTTGTCCAAGCACAGAAAAGTGTAAGAGATTGTTGTGTTTTCACAAGCAGACAACTAGATTAACCCCTTAAGGAGCCGGCGTTTTTTGGGGGTGACACGTTCGTTTTTCCCTCCTCGTCTTCTGAAAGCCATAACTTTTTTATTTTTCCACCAACATAGACACATGAGGGCTTTTATTTTGCGGGACAAGATGTACTTTCTAATGGTGTTATTCACTATACTATAGACTATACTGTGAAACCGAAAAAAAAATTCCAAGAGGGACAAATTGTGAAAAAAACGTATTTTCGCCATGTTTCTGGGTGTTTTGCTTTTAGGCGTTCAATCTTCGGTAAATATAATGTGTTATCTGTATTCTACAGTTTGTTACGCATCTGGAAATACTAAACATGTAGGGTATCCGTTATGTTTTGGTACCGGAAAAAAATTCCAAACATTTTCTATTTTTGAAATTTGCGCCATGGCGCCATTTTGTGCGGCCAATAACTTTTTTGTACTAACACCTACGGACGTCAGTGAGGGGGCATTTTTTGCGGGCTGAAGTGTCCTTTTTATCGCTAGCAGTTTGGAATGCATGCGACTTTTTTGCTCATTTTTATTCCATTTTATGAGTGACGTAAAATGACCAAAAAACGTGTAACTTTATTTTAATGATTTTATTTGTAAAATGGGGAAAGGGGGGTGATTTGAACTTTTAATACTTTTTTTTTGTACTTTAAAACTTTATTTTTTTATTTTTTTACTGTAACATTTAGTCCCCCTATGGTGCTTGACCACTAGGGGGCGTGATTTTTAATACAGCCTAATGCATTGCATAGGCAATGCATTAGGGTGTACAAAGATGGCGGTTTCCCCACTTCCTGTCTACGGCCGGAAGTGGGGCAAACCGGGAAATGTAAGTGATGGGAGCCTTCACAGGGCTCCCCACCACCATGTCCGGTCGTCGGATCGGCACAGCATAGCTGCGCTGATGCCAATGACCGTAACGATCAGTGCGCGGCTCCGATTGTCATTCAGTCAGACGCCGCGGCCATCTTTGCCGCGGTGTCTGACGGGTTAAACAGCTCCAGCGGGCGGAGCCACCCGCCGGCACTGTTACTGTCGGGTGTTAGCAGCGATCAGCCGCTAACACCCGCCGGCTGTGCGGGGGGGTCGAGGAGCGATCCCCCTGCAAGGCCCCTTAGCGGCCCTGGGACGTACTCATACGTCCAGGTCATTAAGGGGTTAAAAAAATGAAAGCTAAGTTAGAATAGAGTGTACTCCAGTGTCAGAATTCACTACCTTCTGCAGACCAGCATTGATCCTTTACAAAGTGCATGACTTGCTGTTTTAGAGAGGTCTGTAGTATGATGTTGGGAATAAGAGATAGGTCAAACACCCCCAAAGTGTACCCCATGGCGTAAGAGACAGTGGTGGCTCAGTGGTTAAGGCTACTGCTTTGTGAGGTACAGCTCATGGGTTCTTCTCTGCTCTGGCTTTTACATTCAATTACGTTTTTCTCATTATCACAAAGGCAGCTAATTTTTATCTTTGTTAGCATCTTTTTTTCAGTGTAGCTTGTTTTTATTTATTTTCCATTTTTCAAGGTGGGCGCTCTTCAATTTGCTAGAAAAGCTTTGAACAGTGTAAGATATCGTTTTGTGTTTTTTTTTCAAGTAGGTAACTAGCTAAACAAAGCAAAAGGTAAGTTCGGAAAGAGTGTACTTCCTGTTTAGAAATCGCAACCTTCTAAACGCCAGCATTCACCCTTTACAAGGTGCACTGCTGTCATCACTTGCTGTATTTGAGAATATTGTATTGGGATGTTGAGAAAAAACAAAACAGGTCAAGTATCCCAAAAGTATGCAGCAAGTTGTAATGGGTTGTGGTAGCTCAATGGTTAAGGCTTCCGTTTACCAATGCAATGGTTAGGGGTTTGAATCTGCTCTGAGAATGAAGTTTTTTACTTTTCTGGATTATCACAAAGGAAATTATATATATATATTTTTTTTTTTAGCAGCAATAGAGGTTTATTGAAATGTTTACAATAAATGAAATACATATATGAAAGAATCCAAACATTCTACAAGTCCATGAAATCAAATATATAGAACAAGAAAACAATGAAAGAAACGTAGAAAGGAAACTACAAACTCACAAAAGCCGTATTGCTAACACAGATAGTGTCATATTACAGGCATATATTAGGACTTAAAGGGCGTACCGAGTCTTATATGATACAAAAGCATAACAATCAATGCCAAGGTTAAATAAGATGCTAAGTCCGAGCAAGAGCTCATTTAGAGATTGGTAATGGCAATAAATGACAAATTCCTTCTCTTGCTCCAATAGTCATGTAGGTCTAGTTTCAAGGGTCATTGTGCATAGTAAACGGTATCTGTCCAGTGGGATCACCTGCCTCTGACTTTGGTCACTTTATGGGGAGGGACCAGTAAACTGGTTTCAGCTCGATATTGGTTATTTATCCTCTCCAAGACCTCTGTAAGAGAGGGGGTAGAGGGGGACTTCCAGGCAGCAGCTATAGTGAAACGGGCAGCAATCAAGATATGTGCTAGACTTGTATGGCAATCGGGTGGCAACGTGTGATAAGATAGGTCCACTAGCGCCATTGCGGGAGAGAGGGTAAGTTCTACCTTAAGAATATGTTGTAATAGCTTTTCTATTCTGCCCCAAAAAGGCCGCACAACCGGACAACTCCACCACATATGTAGCAGGGAACCTACTAGCCCACATTGTCTCCAACAAAGATTGGAGTATCCCGGGGTCAAGTGTGGGCTATTTGTGTTGGTGTTAAGTACCATCTCAATGTTATCTTTCTACTTAACTCTAAATGGTTGGCACAGCTTGAATGTTTCCTTGCAATATTTGTGGCTTGAGACCAGCTTTCCGGAGGAAAGGTCTGTCCCAAAAAATTCTCCCAGCGGACCTCATAATCTGGTTTATCGGAGGACCCACTATCAAGAAGGGTTTGATATGCTGCTGAGAGACCTCCCTTAGTCGAGGAGCTAATCCACAACAGCCTATGGAAGGGGGAGAGGGACATTTGTTTTCCGGCCATTCTATCGCTTGGATTGCGTGTCTAATTTGGAGGTATAGATAAAATTGACTGCGAGGAATTGGAAAGCGATGACATAGGTCCTCAAAGGAGCAGAAGTGATGGTTATGCATGAGTTCTCCCAGTGTATGGATTCCTAAATTTATCCAAAGCTGGATTGGTACATCAGGGGCTACGCAATATAGTATGGAAAGCGGGCACCTGGTTCTGGAGATGTGGACCTTTCGTGTCAAAACTATATGTTTTCGCCATGCGTACGCCGCATGGGACATGGTGAGTAAACACAGTTCAGGTGGTTTCCAACTAAACAGCATTGCCAGTAGGTAATCCCTAAAAGTACCTTTTGGGATGGTGGAGTTTTCAAGCAACAGCCAATGTGGGATTACAGAGGAGCACCAATATAAGCAAAGCGGCTCTAACACTGAAACCACATTATACTGAAAAAGATTTGGGACAGATAAACCCCCCTTGTCAGCCCTTCTAAATAGGTGTTGCCTATGTACCCTAGATTTCTTCATGTTCCAAATAAAATGGAGAAGCTTATTCTGCAGTTTGTTCAAGTGTTCCTTAGGAAACAGGAACAGCAGCGATCTAGATATATATAGGAATTTGGGTAACAGTAACATTTTCGTGACATTAATGCGTGCCAACCATGATAATTGAAATTTGTTGAGTCTGGCAATTTCTTCTGAGAATATTCTACTTAATTCTGTTAAATTCTCCTCTATTGTAGTTTCTATGTCCCGATTAATTTTGACCCCCAGATAGGAGATGTATGTGGAGGCCCATATAAAATCAAGCTGGGAAAGTTGCTGTTTTAAGGAGGGAGGGCAATTAAGCAGAAGGAATATTGACTTAGAAATGTTTGCTTGTAATAAGAAAGTTGTGCGTACCGATCTAGCAGGGTAAGCAGCACTGGTACAGAGGTTTCTGGATTCTGCACTATAACTAGTATGTCATCCGCATAAAGGTTCACTTTGTGCACCTGTCCATGAATCGTCACTCCCATAATATCCGCTGATTTACTGATATGTTCTGCCAGGGGTTCTGCACACAGGTCATAAATCAAGGGAGACAGTAGGCAGCCTTGTCTTGTACCATTCGATATGTCAAATTTAGTGGAAAGAAAACCTGAGACGAAAACCCTGACAGAAGGGAATGTGTATAGAGAGGTAATGGCCGAAAGTATCAAGCCCTGAAAACCAAATTTCTGTAGGACGCACTTCATATAACTCCAGTTTATTCTATCGAAAGCTTTTTCTCCGTCTAAGGAGAAGAGAGAAAAAGGCGTTTTCTGCGTACGGGCTATTTGCATAACATTTAGTACCCTTCTTATGCCGTCCCTGGTTTGCCTACCTTTAACAAACTCTACTTGGTCTTCATTGATTAGATAGGGGAAAAATTCATTAAGTCTGTTGGCCAAAATTTTAGAGAATATTTTAATATCAGAATTTAACAGAGAGATGGGCCTATAATTTGTAACTAAGGCCGTGTTCACACGGCTTATTCCCGACGGATTTGTGCGCCGTATTGAGCGCACAAATCCGCCGGGAATAAGGGGCGGGACGGGGGCGGGTCGGAGCGCGGCGGGGGCGCCGCGCCCTGGCCCCATAGACAAAGCATTGTTTACGGCGCGTCCGCGCCGTAAATAAAGTGCATGTCACTTTCTCCCCCCGCGGCGGATTTGCCGAGCGGGGAGGAGCGACGGAATCCACTGGTCTCTATGAGAGCAGTGGATTACCGTAATGACTCCGACGGATTGGCGCCGTATTGAAGCGCAAATCCGGCGCGGAATACGGCGCCAATCCATCGGCAAATAAGCCGTGTGAACGGGGCCTAAGTCTTCCGGTTTACCTATTTTATGAATAGTTGAGATGTGAGCACATAACATTTCCGCTGGGGGGGCTCCTTTGGCAGCTATTGCATTAAATAAGCGGGAGAGGTGAGGGGAAAGGATATGTGACCGTAGTTTATAGTACTCGTTAGTGAAACCGTCTGGACCAGGGGATTTATTACATTTTAATTGGGAGATAGTCTGTTGTACTTCCTGAATTGTAATGGGCTTGTTTAATATCTTTAATTGGTCCTGTGTCAAGGACGGAAGAGTAACTTCATTAAGAAATTTATCTATGGCTTCCCTTGAAACCGGAGGGGTTTTTGCATCTGATTGCAGATTGTATAAAGAGCCGTAGTATTTTGCAAAGGCATTAGAAATTTGTTAAGGGTATAGAAGTCGGCCAGAGGAAGAGGAGGTTATATAAGGGATATGCGTTTTAGCCTGTAGTACTTTAACCCTCTTTGCCAGGATTTTGCTAGGTCGGTCGTCTTGAAGATAAAAGTTCCATCGAAGTTTGTTCAAGTGGAATTCATACTGCTGCAATTGTAAAGCTGAAAGCTTAGCTTTAAGCGTTTTTAGTTTATCTTTGAGAGGCTTCAAGGAGGTTGTTTTGAATTGTGATTCTAATTTTTTGATCTCATCTAAAGTGTGGTGGAGAAATGATTCTCTAGCTGCTATTTTCATACACATTCCTCTAAGATATGCCTTATGCGCACACCACAACATTTCTTCAGAGGGAGCTGTAGGGGCATTTAATTCAGAATAGTCTGTAATAGCTTTCGTGACTTCCTTAGTGATTTTTTCGGATTTAAGTAGAAAGTTATTTAATCGCCAAGGGGGCATGGAAAGAAGGGGACTGACCTGTGTTTAGGGTCTGACCAAGTCTTAATCCCGATTTCAGAGTCAGATACTGATAGTAATGCTGCCCTATTTACTAAAAAGAAATCTATTATAGAGTGCGAATCTCTCGCCGCAGAATAGAAGGTAAAATCCTTCTCAGAGGGATGGGCATATCTCCAGGGATCATGTACGTTTTCTTCCCTGATCAGATTGTTTAACTCTGGGGAAGATTTGGAACAGTTACACAATCTATCAGCAGTCCTATCTATCACTGAGTTAAAATCCCCGCAAATTATTAAATTGCCTCTGGCGTCACTTCTGATTTTAACGAATACCTTTCTAATATAGGAAATCTGATGTTGATTTGGTGCATAGATTCCAACTAACGTAAAGGGAACAGCATTTAGGGTACATCGTAGGATTATGAACCGTCCATTTTCATCAATCACACAGTCCGAGAGTGAGAAGGACACAGAGTTTTTGATGAAAAAGGATACCCCAGCTTTTTCCACATTTAAATAAGAATGGTAAGCTCGAGAAAAATTTCTATTCTGCAATCAAAAGGAATCTTTCTTGCATAAATGCGTCTCCTGAACATAGACCACCTCTGCGTGGGACCGAGTAACCTCTTTCCAAAACAAAGACCTCTTAAATGGGGAATTGAACCCATTAGCATTCAGTGACATGAATTTCACCCCCATTGAGTCAAATTAAGCATACAATTGAGGGGTAGGAAAGTGTTCCTACTCCTTTTCAACATGCCTGCAAATAAAATCTCGTTAGTAGCAATCTGGCTAGGGTAAACTAACCCATAACTAGACAAATCAGCAGAAACAATCAACAGCAAAAAAGAATTAGAACTGAGAAGAAGGGATTCCACAAATCGGGAATCTAGAGCGGGGCAAGTCATTGCCTACAACCTAAAGGAGAAAAAATCACTATACGTGACAGCTGAGCAAGATGACTCCAGTGAGAGCTAGAGACGCCACTCCAGTAAGACCTCGATATGAAGACCATATTCACTCCGGGGGTCTAGATCTGGACTTTGTGCGTGTTCTCTTGTCTGACCATAAGGGAGTGATCAGTTCCGGACTAAATTGTTTCTTCCTGACGGGTTAGCATCTGATGGGGTGAGTAAGTTCCAGCTTCGAAGGACCAGACAGGCCTCACTGGGGGAATTGCAAATGAACTGTGAGCCATCTCTCATTATAATTAACTTCACTGCAAAACCCACGGTACTAAATTTTCTCTATCCCGGAGGATTCTGGAATAGGTTTGAAACTCTCGTCGTCTGAGCATGGTTGCGACCGATAGATCTGGAAAGATGGAAAGGGCCTGGAAATGGTCAGGGAGTCTTTCCTGCGCAGGGCTCGGAGGAACTCCTCTTTCGTGTTATAGAAGTGGATTCTGGTGATAGTATCTCTGGGCACCTGTGGGGGCAGACTCTTAGGTTTTGGAAGCCTACGGATTCTATCTATGGTGAGGTCAAGCGTGTAAGCATTTGGCAAAACAGAAGCAATCAGAAAGAGAAAGGCATTTAATTGGTCCGGAGCGACACTTTCGGGAATTCCTCGGATTCTCATGTTGTTACGCCTCGACCTGTTCTCCAGGTCAAGAACTTTAGATGCTAGGCGATGCACTTCCTTCTCTAAGTTGCTGTTGGCATCTATCAGGCGGTTATGAGACTTTGCAAACTCTTCCATCTTGTGCTCTATATGATCTGTGCGGGAGGCTAGAGAATGGAAGTCTTGTCTCAGATCGTCCATCATCTGCTTGATATCGGACTGCAGTGAGGATCTGAAGGAGGAGAACAGGTGTGGGGAGGGCTACCGTAAGAGGTTGAGAATCTGGTAGACTTTGGTGCTCGAGGTCTACAGACTCCGCTCTGGAGGACGGAGTAGGGGATGACGGAGGAGGAAATCTAAGTTCCCGCTTGGCCTGTGACGAGGCGAAGTATTCGGGAAGCTTAGTTGGCTTGCTGCTTTGGTTTTTCTTAGAGGTGCCTCCCATAATGCAAATAGGTAGCAAAGATAGAGATCAACAGAAGCAACTGTAAAGGCAGGATCCCAGAAGCTGTAGTGGGACAATTGATGGGGCACAGCAGGACGTGATAACTAACTGTCGTGTGGGAAAGTTCAAGAGCTCCCCCTCTTTTTTTTCCCTAATCAGCCATTTGGCCGCTGAGAGGAAAAGGTCTTTTAGGTATTGCACTTGATGGGGAAAGCAGATCTCCACAGGCAAAGGTGAGCCAGGCTGTCAGTCTGTTGTGTGGATAGGTAGTCCTTTATGGGCAAATATAGTGGCTCAACAGAGTAGTAGACTGTATGGCCTATCACTTCCACTCGGACACGTAAATCAGGCAGTTCAAGTTTTCCTCTGTAGTCAGAGTGATTTATGTGTGAAGGGGGGACACTGGAACCTGTCCTTTTTCCCTTAGATATACAAGCAGGGGCTGTGTCACATGCAGCAGGGAGCTGCAGAGGCGCACAAGATGGCACCGAAGGCTGTTGGATCTAAACTGGAGGCGATATGCAGCTGTGTCCCTCGGTGATGTGAGGTAGCCTGCCTCGATCCCTATGCCTGCAGGGGATTTATTTGCCAGGGGTGGATTGAGCAGTGACCCTGGGGGCTTCTCCCCGTACTAAGGCCAGCCAGAGATAAGATGGGGACTATTTAAAATGGCGCCGCGCGCCCGTACCTGCCCTGAGCACCGTGAGCTCTTTCCCGCATCCTTCTAGGCAGGTCTCTCAGTTCCCGGAGTTGCAGCTGCAGGTGAGGGTGTCACTGCCCGTCGGATCCTCCGCGTCTGTGATCAGCGGTCAGCGAGGGTCCGTTAGTGTTAAGTGCCGCGCACAGCCCCACCAAGCCTGGGACACCCTTAGAGGGTGCGGGAAGTGTTGCATCTCACTGTTTATTGTTAGATGCCTGTACCCCACCTCATTCTTATGCTGCCTGATTTAAACAGCATGCACATCTTTTGATTTGTCTGGATGATCGTGAGTATCTATATCCAGTTTTGTGAGGCTTTTTTTGGCTTAGTGACATACCATAGCCTTTTTTCCTGTTGGACTCTATGATCTTTAAACATCCCCTGATGTGAAACATGTTGGGGGATCGAAACATGTTGGGATGGGACCTATAGGTTTTTGTATAGGGTAAGTGTTTGCAGGGTCAGGCTCCTGCCAGGACGCCCTTATCGGGGCAATTTTCCTGATTTGTCTTTGAGGTTAGGGTTTAATAGTCCCTTAAATTGAGGGTCTTAATAGGGATATATCATTTTTGTGTCCCATGCTTTCCCACTGGTGAGCTTTCACTTTTTTAAGTGTTTTTTCACTCATTGGTTATATACCCTGGAGGGCTTTGTAGTTTTTGTTATTTTATGTGGCTCTTCATTAAAAGTTAAGTTTTAAAGCCATTTATTCCTCTTTGTGGTTTTCATGTCTAGTTGGCTGTAGAGGTATCCAATAGCATTGTTATATCCATTTTAATTGTGGTAGCTCTTTGGTTTCATATACGGGGAGCATACAACCTGATTCGTATTTGTGAAGGCGACGAGTGGAAGACAGCCTTTAATACCAGAGATGGCCATTTTGAATATCTTGTCATGCCTTTTGGCCTCTGCAACGCTCCAGCGGTGTTCCAGAACTTTGTCAATGAGATCTTCCGCGATCTCCTCTACATCTGTGTCATCGTTTACCTAGATGATATCCTAATCTTCTCCCCTGACCTGGAAACTCATTGCCTCCACGTCCGTCAGGTGCTCCATGACCACCAGTTATATGCCAAACTGGAGAAATGTTTGTTTGAATGCACCTCGTTGCCCTTCCTGTGGTACATCGTCTCGGATCAGGGCCTTCAGATGGATCCCTCGAAATTGTCTGCAGTCCTACAATGGCCTCGACCAGTGGGCCTACACTCTATCCAACGCTTTTTGGGATTCTCAAATTATTACAGACAATTCATCCCGCATTTCTCCACGCTCGTGGCCCCGCTGGTGACCCTTACGAAGAAAAATGCCAACCCTAAATCCTGGTCGCCAGAAGCCCAAGGAGCATTTGATCGCCTCAAATCAGCGTTCGCTTCTGCTCCAGTTCTGTCTCGCCCGGACCCGCAGCGTCCCTTTATCCTAGAAGTGGACGCCTCCTCTGGAGGTGCAGGTGCTGTTCTCCTTCAGAAGTTCTCCTCTGGAAAACTGCGTACTTGCGGTTTCTTCTCTAAAACCTTCACCCCAGCCGAAAAGAATTATACAATCGGTGATCGCGAATTACTGGCTATTAAGTTAGCCCTAGAAGAATGGCGGCACTTGCTGGAGGGAGCTTGCCACCCCATTGATATCTTCACCGATCACAAAAAATCTTCTCTATCTGCAGTCTGCAACGGACTGAACCCTCGGGCAAGCAGGTGGTCACTTTTTCTCTGCACGCTTTAATTTTCTGCTTCCACTTTCGGCCTGCTGGAAGACGTCAGAGCAGACGCCCTACTTATGATCCTCGGACACAGTGGGCTAGGAACCGCCTCTGCAGCACCATAATTCCTCCTGAACATCTCCTCACGGCGGCCCCTGGGGACCTCAACATCTGCCTCCGGGAAAGACTACGTTCGCCCCTGCCATGCGGCCTCGTATCTGCAAGTGGGGACATGGCCTCTCGAAACAGATGGTTCCACTGGAGTCAATAAATCTCTACAACTAATATCTCGTTTTTATTGGTGGCCCACTCTCGCTCGGAGATGTTAGAGACTTTGTCCTAGGCCTGTACCTCTTGTGCCTGTAATAAAGTCCCTCATCTCAGTCCAGGGCATGTTTCAGCCTCTCCCAGGTGCCAGTAACGACCTTGGTCCATATACCCATGGACTTTGTTACGGACCTCCCAACCTCCTATGGAAACACTGGCATTTGGGTGGCTGACAGATAGATTTTCGAAAATGGCCCACTTTGTTACACTGCCCTCGGGTTACCCTGCTACCACAGTGGCCCAGACTTCTTTTCACCACATTTTTCGTTGCACGGCCTTTCGTTGCATTCGTCTCGGATAGGGGGGTCCAGTTTGTGTCGAGATTCTGGTGGGCTTATGTGGGGCACGTAGCAGATTCAGCATTGACATCTAGTCTGCATACCACCCTCAGGACCAAGGCAGGTAGAGAGGGTTACCCAACGTGTTAGGTACTACCTACGAATTTTGTTTCAACCTGTCATGGATACATTGATCGACCTCCTCCCTGGGCGGAATTCTCTTACAATTCTCTTAGACTCAGAATCCGCTGGGGCCTCTCCCTTTTTATGAGTGTTTGGGCTACCTCCCGCCCGCCCCTCCCTTGGGCTACTTGTGTAATGTTCCTGCGGTGGATACCCAGTGCGTGACATCAAGGCACTGGCAAACCACGCGATAGGCCTTCTACGGGCCTCCGCTCGCACCATATCAGCCGACAGGTAAGCTAGAACCTCCCGCCCCTATTTATAGCTAGGTGATAGAGTTTGGTTGTCCTTCAAATACATCGCTTCAAGGTGCCCAGTTATAAGTTAGGCCATAAGTATTTGGGCCCTTTTGTTGTACTTTGGCAAAACTTAACCGGTGTCCTACAAGCTCGCTTGCCTCCTACTGTGGCGTATCCCGAACGCCTTCCCATGTTAGTTCTCAAGCCTGTGGTTGCTTGAATCGGCTTCTCCCGTGGATCTGTCTCGCCTTCTCTGTGGCAAACGTGATAACATCTTTGAGGTCAAGGAGGTGCTGGCGGAGACGGCAGTGAGGGGGAAGCGGTTCTTTCTTAATGGACTGGAAGGGTTCGGGTCGGCAGGAGTGTTCGTGGGACCCTGAGGGCAACCTGTCCCCTGACCTCCTCTCCACGTCCCGAAAAAAGAGGGGGAGACCTAAGGGGGAGGGTACTGTGATGGGGGTGGCGCGGGTGCAGCGGTGCCCCGTGGCAAGCCCGTTCCCTGGGCCGGCTAACTTACCCTGTCCACGGCTCCTTGTGAACGCTGCTCCTGTCTGTCCCGGTCCGACGCGCGTACCGCTGTTGAGCGAGCGTTGCGAAGGCTGGGCTGAATTTAAAGGGCAGCGCACCATTAATTCAGTTATTGACGGCCGCTGGTCACTATATAAGGAACACACCCCCAGCCCTCTACTGCCAGTACCTTTTGTTGTGTGGACAAACTTGTCTTGACGAGTGTTGGAAGTCCCTGTCTGATTACCGTATACAGTCAGTTCGCTACCTTTCCTGACCTTGCCTGTTGCCGCCTACCCCTTGACCTTCTGCCGTCTCTGACACGAACCTCTGCCGCCTGTCTGACCTCTGCCTGTTCCGACCACGCATCTGGATTACGATTTATGTACCACGCAGTACTGTCCGCCATCGCATAAGCAGTCACGTCAGGGTACGCGACTGGCAAAGTCCATCCCGCATCCCCCACCCCCCAACCCACTGCGGCGGGCTCTGGTGAATACCGGAGGTACTTAGACTCCGCTCCCTGGCGTGGCTTAACTTTCATCGCTTGCGGTGGTCCAGCGAATCCACAGAACCATTACAACACCTACCTATCCCCCATTTTCCCTTTACCCCTCTTTTTTTCCCTTAACCCAAACCACATCTTCTCCTCCTACATACCCCTCTCTCCTTCCCACAAACACCCTCTTTGAATCTCCTTTTCCCCATTACCCTCTCTCCCCACCCACCCTTCAACTCTCCTTTCCCACACACCTCTTAACTCTCTTTTTCCCTGCCTTGTAATTCCCCACCACCTCGCTTTTACCACAATTCCTGTTATAGTTATGATGCTTCAAATTTCTAGGCCTTTTTTTTTGTACAAGACTTATGTTTGCCATATTTATGGTTCTTGTGGTAGGACGAAAAGGGATTTAACGAAGGGGATTTAAACCCACGATCCTCTGCAGTGGAAAGTGCTAACCTGACTTCCATACTGAATGTTGCTTTTTTATGTCTGTTTTGTAAGAAAAAAAAAATAATAGTAGTTTGCACCTGTCTCTGCTTGTTTAACATTAAACCATTAATTTTGTAGAACCCATGCAATTAAAAAAATTGAGCTAGACTGAGAAAAGTATATTTACTATTTTGCCATAGACAAACTTAAAATCTATCAGTTCTCTATCTGTAAAACACTAAAAAGTAACTTTTATTATGTATAACTCTTAACCTAGTATACAAACTATTTAAAAACCTGATTTCTAACCTCACCATTTAACCCTTTCTACTCTGAAAGAAGGAATAGCTCACTTTTCTTATTATCACAGTCTGGTGGATCACCAAACCTATTAACAGGAAAGCTTATATATATACTATATATATATATATATTTTATATATATAATATATATAGCAATTTACTAGCTCTAGTAAGGGATCCCAAGCCTCCTACTGGGGCGTCGTTCCTATCTGTGGGCACAAAACAAATAAGGCCCCCTTGTGACACCGTCTGCAGCAGGTGACAACTTCTAGCAGAGGTGAGAAATCACAAATTTAAAAACGTCATGTCTGACCTCCCCCTGCGATGTTTCACAGATAACTGGCTTCATCAGGGGTTAGAGGTCGGTCCTCGTATAGAGGTTAAGAGTTTATACATAATAAAAGTTACGTTTTTAGTGTTTTACAGGACAGAGAACTAATAGAGTTTAAGTTTGCCTATGGCAAAATAGTAAATATAGTGATCAAAAGTCACTCTTTGTTCTCTTGTGAGATTCCCAATTTCTTGGATACTATGAGACTGAGACTTTTTTTTGTACCAGACTTATGTTTGCCCATATATTATGGGTTCTTGTGGTAGGAACGAAGTTCTCTGCTTGATCAAAGTTTCTTTATAGCAGATTACTAGAGCTCACAAGTAAAATGTTGGAAAACATAAAGTGGTACCTGATGAAGGATGATAATAAACATAAAAATTTATTTCCTTTGTGATAATCCAGAAAAGTAATGATCTTCAATCCCAGAGCGGATTCGAACCCATAACCATTGCATCAGTAGTCGGAAGTCTTAACTGAGGTTAAAGGAGAAAAGAGAGGCAAAGTCCGATACAGGAGAGTCAGATGGTTTGTGGGGGTGGATAAGTGAGGATAAAGGAGTAAAGTTAAAAAGGCGGCAGAATTCATAGGAATACAAAAGAGAATATGTGAGGGATAAGGTTAATTGAAGAGTGGGTTGGGATACTGGGAGGGTGGGTAAAAGGATTAGGTAGGGATTAGGGGGCTTTATGAGAAGGAGTGTGGGTGTGTAAAGGGGACTCACGTGGTGGAAGGAGAGTTAAAAAGAGGGATGAGGGTAGGGTAAATGGATAAAAAGGGGGAATAGGAAGGAATAGCAGGAAGGAAAGAGGGGTTGAATGGGGCTTTAAGCAGTGGGGACAGGGGAGTTGAAAGCTGGGGGGTTGAGGGTTGAGGGTGTGTGGTGCGTTAGGTATGGTTATAGAAAGAAGAGAATATAGAAAAGAAGGGGAATTAGGTAAAGGATGAGAGGGAGATAAAGATTAGTGAGTATGAGGGTGTTACATATAGAAAAGAGGAAGGAGAGTGCTGCATTAAACACCTTTCCTCTTCACAACCCCCCTTTGACTCGGTGCAACCCTCTTTTACCCCTACTGCACTCTTTCTCCTTGCTTATCCCACTAACTCCTTTTAACCCTTCTCTCCCTCTACTTGTTCCTTTTTACCTATATCACCTCTCAAGGCCTACCTTTCCATCTTGAGCCTCTCTAATCCCAACAGCCCTCACCACCCAACCACTCCCCTCTTTCCCTAAGTTCTGCCCTTTTCAATGCCCCCTTGATCTATATTGTTTCCCCTATGTACACACCCACCCTCAAGTACCACTTTTATCCTTCCCCTATTTCTATCCCTGCCCATTTCACTAAGCCAACCACTCCCCTCTTTCCCTAAGTTCTGCCCTTTTCAATGCCCCCTTGATCTATATCCACCGTCCTCAAGTACCACTTTTATCCTTCCCCTATTCTATCCCCTATGGTGGATGTTGATCTTTATCTACCCTATATCATCTGACCTGTATGCACCCTATACCCCTTTATTCACTCCAGCCCCTACTATCTAAGCTAAGTTAGAATAGCGTGTACTCCAGTGTCAGAATTCACTACCTTCTGCAGACCAGCATTGATCCTTTACAAAGTGCATGACTTGCTGTTTTAGAGAGGTCTGTAGTATGATGTTGGGAATAAGAGGTCAAACACCCCCAAAGTGTACCCCATGGTTTAAGAGACAGTAGTGGCTCAGTGGTTCAGGCTACTGCTTTGTGAGGTAAAGCTCAAAAGCTGTGTCTCTTTCAGTTTGAAGGTTGTTGGGTTAGGGTTGAATGCAGCACGCGCCGGCCTCTTTTCTATATGTAACATCCTCCTACTCACTAATCTTTATCTCCCTCTCATCCTTTACCTAATGCCCCTTCTTTTCTGCATTCTCTACTTTCCCCCATCCTATAACCATACCTAGCTTTCAACTCTCCTGTCCCCTTAAAGCCCCATTCAACCCCTTTTTCCTTCCTGCTCTCCTACCTATGCCCCCTTTTTATCCATTTACCCTACCCTCATCCCTCTTTTTAACTCTCCTTCCTCCACCTTTGTCCCCTTTACACACCCACACTCCTTCTCACAAAAACCCCTAATCCCTACCTTATCCTTTTACCCACCCTCCCATTATCCCAACCCACTCTTCAATTATCTTCAATTAACCTTATCCCCATCATACTCTCTTTTTATTCATTTAATACTGCCCCTTTTTAACTGTACCCCCTTTTATCTCACCTTATCCACCCCCACCTCTCCACAACACCCTCTTTAACTCTCCTGTCTTGGACTTTGCCTCTCTTTTCTCCTTTAACCTCAGTTACACCTACTCACTTTTACTCTCTTTTTCCCCACCTTATCCCCATAACAAACCAGAATTTTCCCTGTCCCAAACTTTATCACCTTATTATTACCCAACTCCATTTTCCATTTTACACCTACTTACCCCCCTTTTTTCCCTTTACCCCTCTTTTTTTTCCCTTAACCCATAACCACATCTTCTTCTCCTACATACCCCTCTCTCCTTCCCGCAAACACCCTCTTTGAATCTCCTTTTCCCCATTACCCTCTCTCCCCACCCCCCCTTCAACTCGCCTTTCCCACACACCCTTAACCTTTTTTTCCCCTGCCTTATTAACCCCAACCCCCCTCCTTTACCACAATAAACCTTTATAGTTATGTGCTTCAAATTTCTAGGCTTTTTTTTTGTACCAGACTTATGTTTGCCCATATATTATGGGTTCTTGTGGTAGGAACGAAGGGGATTTAAACCCCAGCCCTTGCTTTGGGAAAGTGCTAACTACTTCCATAGATTTGTTTTTTTGATGTCTTTTTTGGTAAGAAAAAACAAAAAATTAATTATAAAGGATGAAGGGAGAAAAAGATTAGTGAGTATGGGGGGTTTTACATATAAAAAGGGGAAAGGAGGTGCGATTAAACCTTTCCTCTTCAAAAACCCCCCTTTGACCGGTGCAACCCTCTTTTACCCCTCTGACTTTTCTCCTTGCCTATCCCACAAACCCTTTTAAACCCCTTTTCTCTCCTTACTTGTTCCTTTTTACCTATACCCCCCTCTAAAACCCTACCTTTCCATCTTGAGCCCTCTAACCCCAACAGCCCCCCAACCCCCAAACCCAAAATCCCCTTTTTCCAAATTCTCCCCTTTTCAATCCCCCCTTGAATATATTTTTTTCCCTAGTACACACCACCCCAAGTACCACTTTTGTCCTTCCCCCATTTCTATCCCCGCCCATTTTCACTAAGCAAAACCCCCTCCCCCCTTTTCCCCAAGTTTGCCCCTTTTCAATGCCCCCCGATCTTATCCACCCCCCCAAGTAACCTTTTATCCTTCCCCTATTTCTATCCCATGGTGGTGTTGATCTTTAAAGTAAAGAGAAGGGATACGCCACCATATAAGCGCCCGGGAAATGCAGGGCAGCCAGCAAAATAAA
This sequence comes from Phyllomedusa bahiana, assembly GCA_025379985.1. NCBI lineage: Eukaryota > Metazoa > Chordata > Amphibia > Anura > Hylidae > Phyllomedusa > Phyllomedusa bahiana. Next base: position 28,732 of record JAODAL010022349.1, on the reverse strand, counting down.
TAGAAACGATGTCCCGGTCTAAAAACCGATTTTTTTATTGAAAATTCAAGGGGTCAAAGCATCATCCCAAAACAAAAAAAAAAAAAAACGCGTTTCAGGCCTCAGGGGCCCTTCCCCATGGAAAGAAAAATCCAAATACTATTATATAAAGAAAAGACAACCAATCAAGACAAGTAAAAAACATGTGATCCAGACAAGTTGAAAAACAAAATTTATTAAAAGATATAAAAGGATAAAGGAGAGGACATCTATACTAAAGAATCCCCAAAAAAAAAAAAATGTTGATCTTTATCTACCCTATATCATCCGACCTGTATGCACCCTATACCCCTTTATTCACTCCAGCCCGTACTATCTAAGCTAAGTTAGAATAGAGTGTACTCCAGTGTCAGAATTCACTACCTTCTGCAGACCAGCATAGATCCTTTACAAAGTGCATGACTTGCTGTTTTAGAGAGGTGTGTAGTATGATGTTGGGAATAAGAGATCTGGTCTAACACCCCAAAGTGTACCCCGTGGCGTAAGAGACAGTGGTGGCTCAGTGGTTAAGGCTATTGCTTTGGTGAGGTACAGCTCCATGGGTTCTTCTCTGCTCTAGGGTTTTAACATTCAATTACGTTTTTTCTCATTATCACAAAGGCAAGCTCAATTTTTATCTTTGTTAGCATCTTTTTTTCAGGGTAGCTTGTTTTATATATTCAATTTTTAAGGTGTGCGCTCTTCATTTGCTAGAAAAGCTTTGAACAGTGTAAGATATCTGTTTTTTGTTTCTTTTTCAAGTAGTAACTAGCTAAACAAAGAAAGGTAAGTTAGGAAAGAGTGTTACTTCCTGTTTAGAATCGCAACCTTCTAGACACCAGCATTCACCTTTAGAAGTGCACTGCTATATTACATTGCTGTATTTGAGGAATATTGTATTGGGATCGTGAGAAACCCTCTCAAACAGGTTCAAGTATCCCAAAAGTATGCATCAATTTATAATGGATTGTGGTAGCTCAATGGTTAAGGCTTTAGTTGATATTTTTAAATGTACCATTGCCAATGGTTATGGGGGGGGAGTTCAAATCTGCACTGAGATGAAGGTGTTTGTTTACTTTTCTGATTTTCATTCAAAGGAAATTATAAAATTTTAGGTTTTTTTATATCCTTTATCAGTCGTAACCAGTTTTTATATTCGTTTCCATCTTTTTATTTGTTAGCACTAGTAATCTGCTATAAAGATACAATGACCAAGCAGAGAACAGTGTAAGGTCTTTTTGGATTTTTTTCCAAGCAGACAAGTACTTCAAAAAAACCCTCACTAAGCTTAAATAGTACAGGGTGTACTTCAGAATTCTTAACCTTCTGGAAACATCAGCATTCGCTTCACACAAGGGTGGCACCCCCTCCAACGCTTGCTATGTTGGGGTGTACTGCATTATGCTGTTGAGACAAAAGAGACAGGTCAAACCCCAGAAGAAAGCATCAACATAACAAAGCCACCAGTGGCTCAGTGGTTAGTGTAGACACTGTCCAACACAGAGGTAGTGGGTTCAAGTCGGCTCTTGGTTTAATTACATTTTGATTATCACAACCAGGGGACCGTTCAGTCTTTACGCTTCGTTTTTGGGGATGCCCCCCCCCCCCCACCCACCCCCCCCCCCCTGTACTGTCCCCTCTCCCCCGCCCCCCCCCCCCCCCCCCCCCCCCCCCCCCCCCCGCCCCGCTCAATATGTGCGAGAAGTCACAGAGGGAGGCAAGCGCTTTGTAGCTCCTGCTGCAATGCAGATCGGTGACACTCAGAGTACACTGGTGCGGGTAAAAGCTGTCGCTCGCTGTGTATTCTGTGCTAGACCAAATTGTGGTTGCACTGGAAGTGACATGACCGTGCCCCGTATGTCGCCAACTACGAGCTCGTCAGGGTGTCCTCGTGCAATGCCACTTGGCGAAGACAAGATTAAAGCGCTGTAGTCTCTTTGCGGCTACCTAGTGACGCGAGTGCGTTGTTGTTTTACCAAGCTGTTGTTGTTTAGTAGTAGAGCTGTGGTCTTTGCTAGACCTGTATGACTATGTGTTGTCGAGGAAACGAGAATTTGCGAGAGAGCAGGTGCTCTCTACCGAGCTGCTAAGAGACGCCGTGTGAATAGCTCTCACTGGTAGGGCGACTTCGCGCTCGCGCTGCTGTGTCTGGCTCGTTATTCTGTTCTCTCCAACGCTCACCTCTGTAGCGTAACGAGGTAATGGTAAGTCTAATGGACTAGGCATAAGCAGTCGTGGGATTAACGGTAAAGTCACACCCTGTGTTGAAGTCTCATAGGCGGACTCTGAGCTGATAAACATAAGAGGCGTGGCGAACTCAGACTCGCTGCTCGCTCCTGCAGACACTCCCAAGTGCCTGCACATGGGGGAGAAATCTCAGCACTACGCGCGCCACGCGCATCGCGCGCGCGGCTGAGCGCTCATGCGTAGCCTTGTGAGTTTGAGAAGCATCAATGTAAGAAGACACTAGATGTGCATAGCTCGCGCGCACAAATGAGAGATGCAGATGGCCCATCGGATTTCCTTGTGCGCTGTTCTACCAGTGTCGGCAAACGAAAGCGTGAGCTCTAATCGCACTGAGCCGCACCAGGTGCGTGCCCGAGTCCCGAAGGGAGCAGGACGCACTATAGCTGATCTGTGCGTCTCTCGCAGGACGAGCCTGGAGCCTCTGACGACGTGGGCGGACCTAGAGGGACTGGCCGTAGTAGCTGGAGTGTCCTGCGTTCTGGAGGCCAATGTGTGTCACCTGGGCTGTGGGAATGTGTCTGGCATGAGTAGTTAGTTCTATCACAGTGACTGCAGACCTGGAAGACGGGCTCACGAGGGACCGGAAAGGCTCGCTCCCCCCCCCCCCCCCCCCCCCCACCTATGTCACGTGCTCCATTGACCATCTCCGATGCATTTCGCACCCTTGGTCGGGCGGTAAGTGAGATCCGCTGGATATGACACATCACGAAAGCTGTACAGGACTGATGTGCTCACTGTCTGGGCGGAATGCTTGCTGTGTTGTATGCCAGACCTGAATGTGCTTGCACTGGGGGGAGAGAGACTGATCTAAGAGAGAGAAGAGATGCACTGCGAGGCCAACGTGCGAGTATGCCGCTGGCACTGAGGGTTGGATGTAACGCTGAGAAGCCGTGCTGCATTATACTAGCCGCACCCCTCCCCGCGCTTATATCTTCGTGTGCCTACGACCTGGTATGTGCACTGGGATGGGAATAGACGTGCTGCGCTCCTCCAGCAGAATACGCACTCGCCTTCGTGGCTGTGTACGTTTCTACTAGGACTGTAGACAGACCTTGCCTCGCTCGCACCTGGGGGAAAGCTCGCATAAGTTTCGGTGAAGAGATGTGTGTGTCCTCAGTCCTGAAGAGTAGCAACGTCGTGTTGACGAAGAAATGGGAGGCACGAAGAATGTCATCGACGTAGTCGTGCTACTCGCGTGCGGACTCTCTGTTTGCGTAAGATAGCATGCTGTCCAGGCCTCGCGGGAACAGATCTGTGACGGCATGTCCTCCGACCGGCCCTGTAAGGTGCACACTGATGAGAGAAGAGTCTCGCGCTGCACTCTCCATAGTGAGCTACACGGACGTGCAACCTAGGTGTAGTGATAAGCGCTGTGTGTAGAGACCTGTGAGAAGCCAGCGTGGGCGTTGGAAGCTGCTAGATGGACTGTACTGCTCCTGCATCGTGTGAGCCCTGTGTAGCCCTGCCGGGGCGAGCAAGGCTGTGCTGTGTCCTCGCACGAGATCGCCTTTAGTGTCGTCCGTGGTTGGGCGCAAGTAGGCTGCGGGTCGCGCATCGTCCATGACCTGGTAGGGTGCACTGCATGGCGATAGTAGTATGCGAGGTTCCTGCAGACCCTGTGTGCACTGGGGGGAGAAATGCTGCTGTGTCCTGCAGCCTGTGTGACCTGGGGGGCGAAAGCTGCTGATGTCATGCAGACCTGTGTGCCCTGGGGGGCGGGGGGGGGGTGGGAGTTGCTGTGTTCCTGCAGACCTGTGTGCTTGGGGTGGGGGGGTGGGAAGCTGCTGTGTCCTGCAGACCTACAAGTATTAAAGGGGCTGGTATGTCACTACCGGGACTGCTAGCTTTTTATGGTTAAAGATCTTGCGCAAACAAAACAAGTACTTTGCAATATGTGTCCATTACTCAGTTGTCTCTACCTATTGTCCTAGATATCCCCCTTTGTAAATGAGGCACTGCAGTCAGTTTCGGAGTCGCATCCCTTAGCTACGCAGACCTGTTCCATCTCTCATGATAGGCTGCCAGGCACAGGTTGCTATAGTACAGACTGTTTGGAGACTGACTCCTTGATATGGCTGCCAGTGGCAGGTCGCTATAGAGCTACGGATCTGCCTTTCTACTGCAGCTAGGTGGAAGCACAGCAAAATCACGCCCCTGAATTCAAATTATGAAACAGAAAACAGGACCGAGATGAATCAAGTGTATGTGAGACTACCCCTTTAATGTCTCAAAATTCTACAAGAAATAGATGTAGGAGAGGGGACAAGTATGCAGCAGCTGAAAAACTGGGGGCCCAAAATCTTGACATAGTTTATATATAGTTTATCCTAGAAACGCATGACGTTAAAAATTTACTTATTAACATCATGGGGGACTTTTAGGCCCCATGCAAATAAATGTCAGATAAAACATAACTTAATCTAACGTTTCACAAGTTTATTTCAAATGGCCTCATACTGAATATCATGATAGTGGACAACATTTTAATTATAAATTTTTCACGAAAACACCAGCAAAATCTTTTTTTCTCCCAAATTTCACACAAAGACATGAAAACACACAATAAATGAAAAGAAAATCTATAGCAAAACTAGGTGCAAGTAACATTTTTATTCTAACTTTCTCTTTCTATTTATATTTAGTATTCCAAACAATTCTGAAGCATGTTATTTTTTTCAGTAGAGTGTTCTTTGCAACCAGTTTCCTTACAAGTGGAACAATTATCGTGCTCAGTTTTCCTCTCTATGTTTCTTGGGACACATGAAACAAAGCTTTCGTGTTCTTTCTCTGGCTCCTGGGAATAATCTGAAACTGTTTGCCCACACCGTTTCCTTTGCTTCTGTAGTTTGCTTTGGCATGTATTTCAGGTTCGCTTCGCGGCTCTATAGCATGTAGGCGGTTACAAGTTAATGACTCAAGGTCCTTCAAGGGAATACGCGTCTCCTGTCCTTATCCTCTGTGCATGAAAATCTCCGCGTAATGAGTTGTTGTATAAATAATGAATGAATTTAGGGCTGCTAAATCAAGCATTATTTTGAAAATAGTACTGTACAGGCCGCATCGTTTTGTTTGCCTCTTACACTGATATATTCTCCCCACACCCCAAGTCTGGGATAGGAGGACTAAAACTCCCAGAACCGTAGTCGGCAAGACTACAACTCCAGTGGGGGAGATTAATGCCATATAATTTGCAGAATCACACATGTCCTGAAGATTTTTAATTCCGTACTCAGGCTGCTTGCGGTGGGCAGGTATTGTATGAATTTGCAGGCCTCCCTGAAACGGTACAAGTTGCTCATCTACAGTAACATTAGTACTCTCGGATTGTAAATTTAGTGCCAAGAATTTTTGATAAATATGTTCCAGATAAGATATAACTGATAGGGGACGTATGTGTCTGTTACAAACCTCGCTGCACGAATTTCGCCTTATCATCAAAGCCGAATGATTCTTCTAATTTCCTCATATTGCCACTTGACATTGTCGCCCTCTATAGTGTGGTATCTGAAATTGGGTCCTGAACATAATTCTCAGTAGTTGGGGACGCATCATTCGATTTTTGACTCCCCTGGCAGCAGGAAAAATAGTCCAATAAATCGCACTAATAGGGTTCTCTTTTGAGATATTTTTCCAGGACTTATTTTTTGCGGAATCGATACGTCTTCCTTCTAGTTTGTAACGATATAGACCTTTCTGCAATGTATTGTCAGAAAAATAAGTACAGAATACATCTCATTAGGGGTTAGGTAAAGTAAATGGGGATTCCCAAAGCTCCTTGACGTCCTGTCTCACAATATTGTGTATTGGAGTCCGTTTTCTCCGACTAATGTAGGATGTTACTGTCCCATCAGAAAAAACATTTGTTTTGGATGTTCTAACTGATATCACTGTTCTTAAGGATCCATGTGAGATTTCACTTATTCAATCATCAGAAGAATCACTGGCTGAGGATTATTTGTTTAGCTGGTGTGCCGTTACAGATATTCTTCATAGACCAAGATAGTTCACTATTCATCAGTCGCTTGAAACTTAAATAGCTTATAATGTCTTTGGTCAGTCAGACCACTTGGTAGAAGACTGTGCCATTGCTGGACTAGATGTGTAGAAAATGGAAAACCGATTTTCCATACTTCAATCTGCTTATCTGTATCTTCGTGAGGAGTGTCCTTCAGCAAATTAGCTCACAGTGAAATACTGTCCTCACGTTATCTATATAGACAGCTCATTACTGGGTTCAGAGGATCCTGAGGCTGGTGGATGTCATGGCCCTTATCACTCCCTACAACAAATTCAATCATGACAGTACCTCAGTCATGTTATATCCTACACCCTGGCCCGCTCCACCAGCATTACTGAGTACATAATAAAGTTAACTTGAGACACAAAACATCTTCTGAGAACATGATAAAACGCAGTGGGGCACTAAAAGGCCGCCAATTCGTATCAAGATGTAGATTTTCACCAAAACAGTATGTGTTAACCATAATGCCTATCGAAAACAGAAAATAATATTAAATGAAACAAGAGTGGATCTTATCACATCCATGATTATTTACTTGAGGATACCAGGAGTTTCAAAATTCTAACATAAAGTAATTTGCAGATTAATAGCAGAAAAATGTAAGCAATGGGGGCCTAAAAGGCCCCCGCAATATGCCATTCTAGGGTTATATGTGGTCAATAAAAGTACTCAAATATGTATCAAGTTTCCGTTCAAAGTGTGAGAAGATGATGGATGAAGGTTAGGAGCAGAAGTTATCGAAGTAATACAAAAATAAATCCTATTCATGTAGTTTGTGTGCAAATCTTCTATAGGGCAGAGTCGGCTTTATCAAGAGATAATAAATAAATTTGTCTTACAGGATGTCCCACAGGGAGGGTTTATGGACGGTTTTTCCGACGGCTTTGTCGGTGTTTACGGACCGTTGGAGGAACTCTATTTGCCACACACTCTCTCCCATGACTTCACTTGAAAAACCTCCCTGAAGGTCCCCCACTGAAAGTTTTTTTTATTTCTGGTGGGTGGTTTTTACATGGACGGCGGCGGACAGTTAATAAACATTGAAGAAGCACTAATCTTCTGCGACCGGTTCTCTAGACCGGAATAAATAACATTGGAGTCAATGTAAACGCTCAAACGTAGGGAGCGGCAGGATTTTGTTGTGGGTTTTAGATGCTGGTTTTTGGTGAGGTTTTTCGGTTTTTTGCAAAAAAGTGAAGAATAATCCCACCTATAGTGGGTTAGGTTGTGTTTTTGGAGATTGATAAACAACCAGTCCAAAAACCGCTGGGAAAACTGTGACAAAAAGGGCCATGTCCCCACGGCACGGACGTTTTCGCCCGGTTTTTCAGCCGTGTTTTTGAGGGTTTTTCAGGTCCCCACATTTATAAAAACCGGCCTCGCATAAATGAGCCTCACAAATTGTGCTCTATGGAAAACCCATGCATGCGGTCCCGACTGTTCCCCACGGTCCCCACTGACATCGGGTTTTCCGTCCACCGCGCGGTTTTGTCGCGCCGGCGGCCAGCGGCAAAAACATAAAGGGAATAAAATGCACCATCTTCGTCGGGTTGCTTTGGACGGAAGTATGTGTGTCTCTTAATGGTGAGGGTGGGAGGGCTGTTCTTCCGTCATCGTGGAGGAAAAGCCGTTCCCCCCCGCGGTGCGCCGTTTGCGATCTGTCCCCACCGGCTGCGGAGGGACAGGCTTTTTCTCTGCGATGAGCCCTCCCCCTTTCAGCATGAAGAACGCACAGTACCTTCCGACTGAATACAACTGGACGGATGATTGTGCTTCTATAATGTTTTGCGCGCCGCGGGGACCGCCGGTAGCAAACCCACTCCGGGCGGGTGAATACCGTGCAGTGGGTGGCTGCTGCTCTGGGTGTTTCCATAGGACGCACAATTGTGCTCATTTTCGGACTGTGTTTTCAGGCGGTCTAGAGAGTAAAAAACTGTCCGAAAACCCGTGCAGTGGAGACATGCCCTAACAGTCCCATAACAGTCGAAAAACCGCTTGAAATGAGAGTCAAAAACAGAGCTGTTTAGCTTTTGGAAGGCAGATTGTGGTGGGTGCTATGTCGCATTTGCAAAGCCCCCAATGTGCTAGAACAGATAAAATCTTCCAGAAGTTGACCCATTTTGGATTCAGCACCCCTCAGGGATCTCATCTATGAGTGTATGGTGCAATTTGGGCGCACAGGTCTTCCATAGTTTTCTTTAGTTTAGACCATCCAAATAAAAAAATCTGCAGTTCCACCATTGTTTTTCGTTCGCCGTGCGGTATAAGTGACAGGATAACTTTACTCTGCAATCGGTACAATTACAATGATATACATTTTAGATAGCTTTTTTTTAATTGCTTTTGACTCACTTTGACACAATAGTCAAGATAAAAAAATTGCCTTCCTTGATGTCGTCACTAGTCTGACAGACATAGACCTGTTTTATTTGTGCTGCATATGAATGCGTTGAGGTTTCATGATGTTTGCACCATTATTATGCCGCTTTGATACTCTTTTTTCAAGGTTTGGGAGGAAGCAAATGAATAAAATACAGCAATCCCGCCGTAGTGTGACTTTTATTATTAGTTTTAGTCAGCGTGTACGTGTGCGCGTATGTAAGTGATCGTCAGGCTTAATGAGCAGTCAATACTGATTACAGTGATCACCCACAAATTTGTACATTTTTATATCAGATTGTTTATATTTCAATTTTTTTATAGGTTATTTTTGATATATTTTTTTTTTTAACTCAATAAAAAAACCTGTGTATTTAAAAAAAAACCTTTTAGCCATCACCACAGTTGAGAACAAGAACTTTTTTAAATTTGGTACTACCTGGCTGCAAAAGGGCTTGTTTTTGCCGTGACCCAGTGCGGGATGTTTTCATTGGGTGCCATAAGGGCTTCATAGGACGCTTTGATCTCATGCAGGGGCGTGTTTGTTTGGCTTGAGTTGACAATTTTATTGCTATCATTTTTGAGGGACACATGACTTTTTGATCACCGTTTTTGGAAGGCGACGGGGGCAATATATACTGCAATCCTGATTGTGGTTTTTGTTGTATGTTTTTTACAGCGCTCACGCCATGAGTACATCATGGACATTTTGTTAGTTGCGAGAGGCATGTTTCACCATTGTCTGGGTTTTCACCCCAGTTTTGAAGCCGTCTGTAACCGGTGTGTCACCTTTTGCATGGACTTCATGGAAACATCGTAGCAGCGCTCCACCACTGCAAGACCCACGCCAGATGTTTTTTTTTAGATTGCCGGCGATTTGAAAAACATTGAACATGTTCATTCTTCCGCCCAGTTTTCGGGCGCGAAAGGGGAGAGCTTTTCTTTGCAAACCGTGCGTTTGTCCTGTGTACTCTGTTGGTTGATACGATTGTGGCGATACCCAATTTATGTTGTTCTTAACATGTTATGTATCACTCTCTTTTTATAGCCATAACTTTATTTTTCCATATACAGAGTTCTGTAAAGTCTTTGTGTGTGTTTGCGGACAAAATGTACGTCTTCCATTGTATACCACGTGGTATAGGGCGGTGTGTGTGGTATTTCCTGCAATGTCATTTATTTACACCCTTTTATTTTTGACTTTATTTATTTATTTTTTCACGTTGTCTTCACTTGGGAGACAATTCTCAGCCAACTGTCAATCATCCTAATTGCGGGCCGTATATACAGGCGTACTTGCGCTGCAATATGCCTGCCACATGGTCTGCAAATCCGGTAAAATCATAAGGAGATAAGGAAAAATGAAAGGAGTCCAGCAGTCAGCTGGCCAGTGCGTACTTCTAAAACACCCTGCGTATAGCGGAGTACATAGAACGTCCCCATATACAGCTGCAAGACGCTGCCTGAACATACCCTTATAGATTAACATCAACAGCAAAAATGTACAACATTGTGCTTTTTCTGCAAACACAAAGAACAAATTCATAATATAATAAACTGGAGTCTGGGTCTTATAGACAATTTGCTGAAGCCAGTCCTGAAATTCCACTTTTTTCTGTAATTTAAAAGTAAATAAAGAAAACAAAGTGGAATTGAATGAGATTTAATGTTGTTATATACAGAGCAGATGAACAGTAATTCTCGTCCTATCACCTTTACGTTTAGCTTGGATGTTGTGTCAGATGAACCATTCATCTCTACTTTAGCATAAAGTCCATTATAGATAAATGAGGGGCCACTAATACCATATTGCCAGGCTGTGCCATGGCTGGTGGGCTGAATGCCAAATTAACTAGCAGGGGCGGAAGGAAGGCATTATACTACTTTTTCATGAAAGGGGGTTGTCTCACTACAAAGATCAGCTTTCAACTAATAGGGAACGGTAAATGAAGGCTTTTTCCAAGTACATTGCCTTGTTTATTTAGCTTTGTTGATGAGATAAGAGAGGTTTTATCAGCTCTGAGTGCACACAAGTTTCTCTGGTTACCAACCTGCTCTTTCCTTCTCTCTCTGCTCTTTGTCTTATCTGAGAGCAGAGAGTGATGTCACCACAGGTTGCCACATAGGACGCCGACATCTTGAGAACTGAGGGCGACTTGTATAGAATCTGGCACCGTCAAGCCAGTTCTAGTTCATTGAAGAGAAGTGTAGAAGGCGCCAGTCTGTATGATAGTGGCTCACAGTACTTTATATATATGTCCTGTTCTACAACAAAATTTGTCTCAGCCACTTTGAAACTGGTCTGGATTTGCACAACATTTATTAGCCAAACTTTGGCACATTTGCACGTTTCGCTGCAAACTTTGGTCCAATCGTATGATTCTAGTGTGACACCAACTTGCCACATTCAAAAGTGGCCCTAGAGCAAAAAGTGAAATGGGCCCCCCAGCTACCATGTGCCATTTACAATACTGGTATCTCCTTATATGGCAGGAGGGCTTTTGGGCCCACTCAGACAGAAGGGCCCGGTAGTGACTGCTACCTCTGCACCCCCTATAGCTATGCCCCTGCTGGTGTAGGATGTGCCAAATTTGGGCATACGACCCTTCATACAGCTATAGATCAGGGCTACGACATGGCAGGAGACTGATGCAGAGTGTGTTGTCTCTAACAAACAAAGGAGATTAATTTTACTTTAGAACAGGGAGCTGCAGAGCTGATAGATAAGATTCCCTGCTCTCATGTCAGTGCAATTAGAAGAGCTGTGAATACAGAGCTGTTATGCTAATCACTGCTATAGAACCACCCACAGTCTGACCAGGAAGAGGCAAGAAGCACGAATCTAAAGCTGCTTGTGGCTCTGACACAGCATGATGAGACAACCCCTTTAAAGTCAGCGGCCAGGCGGAGTCCACAGGAGAGGAAGGGGCATAGCTTTTTCCTAGTGTTGCCAGTTTGCTTCATGGACACCCAATGTTTCGTCTCTGATGACATAATCATAAAGCACGCAGCCCATGCTGACAATGAGGGGGGTGCAAATATATTACCGCATGTGACTATCAGAGGAGCCAATAGAGGTCATAGGACGCATGCTGCTCCTAACATGGCAGATGCAGAACGACTAAGCATTGGAGGGACACCTTCTTCTGGGCTCTTTATATGAACATCTGGAGGTCAATTAAAGGGTGACATGAATTCAGCTTTGATGGGACCTGATCCCAATATACTTATCTTATAGGAACCTGTCCTTGGGACACTGTCCCTTTAAGACCGCTTACAATTGTATTTATGATCCAGGATAACAGTTCATATAATTGAATAGATCACGTGGCACCGGGGACAATAATTCAGCTTATTGGCTGGGATTTCTCTCCAGCAGTTGTAGATCTATTGGCTTCTCAGGGGCTAGGACTATTCGGTTCACAGCTTTGATCTCCGCCGCACCGGGCACCGGTCTCAGCTCATATTTCTTAAGGGTCTGGAAAAAGAAATAAAAAAGCAATAAAGAATATGCATCATCCACATAAGGGCAACCATCAGTGCTTTTTGCATGTTCTTAACATAGTCAGCATCAGACTTGTCACATTTTGAGAAGTGACCTTAGAGAAATAAGAAGTGATGTAATAAGCATGCCCCACCCATTAATATTGGACACACCCCTAACCTGAAGCATTTGAATCACAACTAGTGCATATGACCCTATTCATCACAGCTCAGAGTCAATAGATTACACTTTAGAGAGGAACACATAGACCAGATCCTCTTATTACTGAGTATAGATCAGCCCACCAGACCCTCAAACAAATAATAGATCCCCTAAAAAGTACACACCCGTATACCTAAACAGGTTCAGACCCAGACCACCTAAATACAGCCTCCAGATTAGGCATCCTACACAAATGCAGACACTCTAAGTAAGTACACACCCAAACCTAAATGAACACAGACTCCAGAACCAACTCCATAAAAAATTACACAGCCCAGACCAACAGCCCCTAAATATAGACTTTAGACTGGACTCCTTAAACTAATTCAGACCCCAGATCAGACTCCCTAAACTAAAACAGACCCCAGACTAAACACCCTAAATTAATGTAAACTCCAGATCAGGCTCCCTAAAGTTATAAAGACCCCAGATCAGACTCCCTAAACTAAAACAGACCCCAGACTAAACACCCTAAATTAATGTAAACTCCAGATCAGGCTCCCTACACTTATAAAGACCCCAGATCAGACTCCCTAAACTAGTACAGACCGCAGACCTCCTAAACTAATACAGAACCCAGACCAAACACTCTAAATTAATGTAGACTCCAGATCAGGCTCCCTACACTTATAAAGACCCCAGACCAAAAATCCTAAACTAATACAGACCCAAGTCCATACTCCCTAAATTAATATAGACCCCAGATCAGACTCCCTAAACTAATACAGACTGCAGACCTCCTAAACTAAAAATGACACCAGACCAAACACCCTAAAATAATGCAGACTCCAGGTCAAGGTCTCTAAACTAATATAGACCCCAGATAAGGCTTCCTGAACTAATACAGACCCCAGACCTCCTAAACTAATACAGACTCCAGATCAGACTCCCTAAACTAATACAGACCGCAGATCAAACACCCTAAGCTTATAAAAACCCCAGATCAGACACCCTAAACTTTTAAAGTCCGCAGACCCCACACCCTAAATTTATACAGACTCCCAATTAGATCCCAGATCAAATGTCTTTAACTTATGCAGACTCTGGATCAGACTCCCTAAACTGATACAGACCCCAGTTCAGACTCTCTAAACTAATACAGACCCCGGACCAATACAGATCTGAAACTAGCAATCTTAATGAATACAGACCCAAAATTAGAATCCCAAAACTATTGGAAATTCCAGATTAGACTTTCTAAACTAATAATGACCCTAAACCAAACTGCCTAAGCTGCATATCACACACACTAAACTTATACAGACCCTAGATCAGACACCTAAGCTGATACAGACCTCAGATCAGACTCCTAAACCCAAGATCCTAGATCACACTTCCGAAACTAATACAGACCCCAAATCCCACGTTAAACTAATAGACTTCCTACACTTATACAGACACAGATACTAGACAACCTAAACTAATAAAGACTCCCTAGACAAATATGTACCCTAGATCATTCTTCCTAAGCTACGACAGACCCCAGATCACACACCCTAAACTCATACACACTCCAAATCAGACACCCTAAACTAAAAAAGATCCCAGACTCCCTAAATTAATACAGACCCCAGATCAGACCCTGTACACTAATAGAGACCCCAGATCAGACCCCCTACACTTATACAGACCCCAGATTAGACTTTCTAAATTTATACAGACCCCAGATCAGACCCTCTAAACTTATACAGACTCCAAATCAGATACCCTAAACTAAAAAGGACCCCAGGTCAGACTCAAAAATTATTAATACAGACCCCAGATCAGACCCCCTAAACTTATACAGACCCCAGATCAGACCCCCTAAACTTATATAGACCCCAGATCAGACTCCCTAAACTCATACGGACGCCAGATCAAACTCCCTAAACTCATACAGACCCCAGATCAGACCCCCGAAACTCATACAGACTTCAAATCAGATACCTCAAACTAAAAAAGACCCCAGGTCAGACTCAAAAATTATTAATACAGACCCCAGATCAGACTTCCTAAACTTATAAAGACCCCAGATCAGACTCCCCAAACTAATATAAACCCTAGACCAGACCCCCTAAACTTATACAGACCACAGATCAGACTCCCTAAACTAATATAAACACCAGATAAGACTCCCTAAATTAATAAGGACCCCAGATCAGACCCCCTAAACTTATACAGACCCCAGACCAGACCCCTAAACTTATACAGACCCCAGATCAGGCTCCCTAAACTAATGTAAACCCCAGGCCAGACTCCCTAAATTAATACGGACCCCAGATCAGACCCCTAAAACAGTCCCCAGATCAGACTCCCTAAAGCAGGGGTTCCCAAACTCCAGTCCTCATGTCCCACCAACAGGTCATGTTTTCAGGATATCCCACAGAATGCACCGACAATAATTAAGTCACCTGTGCAATGCTAAGGAAAGCCAGAAAACATGACCTGTTGGTGGGGTGTGAGGACTAGAGTTTGGGAACCCCTGCCCTAAACTAATACAGACTGCCGATTAGACTTGCATTCTTTGTCTGTGGCCGAATTGTAGCAACAAAGAGTGACAAGAAACTTGTCTGCTACTGAAGTAGTCCAGGGGCTCTCCTGTTATTTGGGAGCTTGCCAGGGGTCACATATACTTATGTGTTAGAGCTAAATTTATTTGCTGAATTTGCTAAGCATATTTGCTCCAACTCCAATTCTAATGTCCTGATGTGACCCTTCTTGTCCTGCAACCTCCTGAGGGGCTTGTACTTACCCGGGATATTATCAGATACATCTCCAGCTCAGCAATCCTTCTCCCCACACAGGCTCGGACCCCATATCCAAAGGGGATGGAGCTAAACGCGTTGTTCTTTACTTTCTGGTCCCGGAACCAGCGATGAGGGAGGAACTTGTTGGGTTCTTGGAATTCTTCTTATCCCGAGATATTTGATAGTGTTTGAGGGTGAACAAAGTCTGGAAAACAAGAAGAACGAGTCAATTCTCAGAACAACACAGAATGGACTGAAGTAATCTACCAGGCTCATTATCGGACCTGGGGCCCACCAGTGGACTTGATTTTTGGGGCCCATTCTTTCTGTCATTCCCAAAAGAATTTGCAACCAACAGAACCTCCGACATTGATGTGAACAAGGTCTATGAAACACGTTGGAGTAATATGTGAAAAAAACATATTTGCAACACGATACTTACTACTTGGAAGAAATTCTTCAGCCCAAGCTCGGACAGGCCCACAGGGGGACAGGGGAAACTCCTGGTGGGCCCCATAGTAGGGCTGCTTTCAGGGAAAAGGGCAAAGGCAGAGGCAAAAGTCAAGAATCATGTAAAGTAGCTGTTTGGTGAGCTCCAACAATCAGCTTCAGTGGTGGATCCCAACATCAGCTCTACTGGTGGATCCCAACAATCAGCTCCACTGGTGGCCCCAACAATCAGCTCCTGTGGTGGACCCCAACAATCAGCTCTACTGGTGGATCCCAACAATCAGCTCCACTGGTGGCCCCAACAATCAGCTCCACTGGCGGATCCCAACAATCAGCTCCACTGGTGGGCCCCAACAATCAGCTCTACTGGTGGACCCCAACAATCAGCTCTACTGGTGGGCCCCAACAATCAGCCCTACTGGTGGGCCCCAACAATCAGCCCTACTGGTGGGCCCCAACAATTAGCTCTACTGGTGAGCCCCAACAATCAGCTCTACTCGTGGTCCCAACAATCAGCTCCTCTGGTGGGCCCCAGGCACCCCAGTCCGATACTGATCCAGACTGATACATTATAAGGACAGGAGAAGGACATGCACTAGGTCACTTACACCTTTAGGAAAGTAGTAATCTCCAATTGTCATATCGTTCTCCAGGGCGATCCTGGCATTGGTTGGCACGACAGGATACATCCTATAAGGGAAATGAAGATATCAGTCAAACAAATATGACTGCACAGACCGAGCTCTGGTAAATTGAGAAGAAGGATTTTCTTTATAACACGTTTCAGGGAGTGGAAAATTTCACTTTTATCAGACAAGACAATTAGGATATCTGGACCTAGTGGGAGAGTGGTGTCCTAACAGAGGCGTAACTTGAAGCTCCTGGGTCCTAGTGCAAAAAGTGAAATGGGCCCCCCAGCTACCATGTGCCATTTACAATGCTGGTGTCTTCTTATGTGGCAGAAGGGCTCTTGGGCCCCCTCAGGCTGCAGGCCCGATAGCTACACCTATGTGTACTAAGCAAAATAACCTACAAGGAGGGTCAAAAGTCCCAGGACAGCGTTTTGTTTCAAAAACGAAAGAGAAAAATGACCTATCTGAATCCCCCAGCAACTAATGGGGGAGAGGGCCTGTCTTTTAGGCTATGTCCGCAACATGGCCGCTATCTTGATAGCCAACATATTAGATCCAAGTCAAATTTTTCCAATGGGAAGGTGGTCACGTAACATATCGAAGAACACATAATTATTTCAGAAAAGGATTGCCGCCATAAGATTTGCGATATATCTTGTGGATCAAAAGTCAAATTCAAAAGGTTCCTGGACACCAAAAAGGGAAAAAGACCTATCTGCAAGTAATGGGGGAGGAGGGGGGGCGATCTTTTAGGCTAAATCCGGGATATGGCCACCATTTTGAAAGCCGCCATATTGGATCAAGGGCAAGTTTTTCCAATGGGAAGGGGGTCAAGTAGCCAATCAAAGAAGACCAGAATTGTCTCAGAAATTGATTGCCGCAATCAGATTTGCAATATGTCTTATGGTTCAAAAGTCACCTACTTTTGTTGTTCCTTACGGGTAACTGAAGATGGAATTGATGAAAGAAGAGAGGATTGAGGTGATTCCGATATCCAGGGAACACATAATAGCCTCATAGCCGACCACTACGGAGCTTTCCATCCACAGTCCTGGTTTCTGGGAATTTGGCTATGAGAGATGGAACAGTGCGGTGTTAAATCGGTGGCCTTTCTGGGTGTCAGTTGTTGACATTTTCAGCCATCATACGGCAGCTGCAATCCCCGGACACCGGATTCACTTCAATTCTCTCTTCTTTCATCAATTCCATCTTCAGTTACCTGTAAGGTAAAGTTTTGAACTTTCTGTGTTGGTAACTTTTGAACCACAAGAGATATTGCAAATCTGATGACAGTGATTGAATTTGGAGACAATTCTGTATTCTTGGATGTTACATGACCATCATCTTCCCATTGGAACACGTGCCCTTGATCCAAGATGGCAGTTTTCAAAATGGCGTCCACATTCCAGCCATAACCTAAAAGATCGGCTCCCTCCCCCACTACTTGCAGATAGGTCATTTTCCCTTTTGATTCTAAAATAAAAGGGTGTCCTGGGACTTTTGACTCGCCCTTGGAGTGTAAATTGTGCTGAGTGTATTAGGTCTTGTTGCCCCTTTCAGGACCTCCAGTTCAGAACAGTCCTCGTAAAAATATACAACCCTTGATTCGCTGGTGATGGACGGACACGTGGCCTCTGATTGTCAACGTTCCCTTGTCATCCTTACCTTAAAGTCTCTTTGATCACGGCCCTCAGCAGCGGCATGTTGGCGATATCCTCCCCGGTAGGAACAGTGTCCCCGGGTGCAGCGGACATCACCTCCTGGTACAAAGCCTCCTGGATGTCCAAGTTTCTTGACAGATGATACAAGGCCCAGGCTGTGGTGTTCGATGTCTGAAGAAGAAGACGGAAAGGAAGGAGAATTAACCCAATGCATTTCTGAGGATGATCTAAAAATATATAAAAGCGAATGAAGTACAAGTTATACTTGCTAAGGAACTGGAAGTGCAGCTTTGGATGTGACTAGAGTATCGGCTGCAGTGTAATTCAGGAAGAGTCTTAGAAGCAAAAGGTACAACTTGAAACTCTAGAGACCCCAAACAAAATCTGTAACTGCTGTCTTAGGGGGCAGAGAGCCCTTTGGCTCCAGGGTCTGGGTGTGACTGCCACCTCTGCAGCTACAGCCTATGTTAAAGATAGTTATAAACAAGTTGTCTTAAAGGGACACTACCATCAAAATTCTTCTTGTCACATATTGACAGCAATATGCGACTCTTATATGGATTCATATTATTATTATTTTTTTAAATTACATGTTTTTTTTTCATAATTTTTTAAAGCTCCCCAATGTACATTACTCTCAGATTTCCTCTCTGTGAGCTATAATAGCAGCAGTGAGAGGATTGCTTGACGGTTCTTCTTCCAGGCCGACTATGGCCTGAGAGCTTTGTTATTAGCAGGACCTGATCATTGTGAAGAAACCCCCTCACTCTCTAGAAATAAAATAACTAACAGGTTATCCTTTCATGTATTGCTTTGTCAGTCTAGTCTAATTTTATCTATCCCTGTCCAGAAAACAATAGAGCAATCATTCTGTCATTACCTATAATTTGTAAGGAGACTACATAGAGATAAGCAACAGCTGCAGTAAAGTGAGATCAGTCTGCCCAGCCATTCAGGAGTTTTTGCTTTATTATCACAGCTAGAGAAGGGTAAGATTTTATATGTATTTTTTTTATTGCAAAAGAATGCTAAAATAAAATAAAAATATTCCCAGAACTTCTAAAAATATATTATTTTCTAGGAATATTGGTTTTGACAAAAATACTCCTTTGTGAAGGAAGTGTCCCTTTAAAGAGAACCTGTCACACAGTTTTTGCCCCCCTTGCTGAGGGCAGCACAAGCTAGTGTCAGACCTGCTGTTTCCAGCGCTGTGTCCCTTATTCTGTGAGATGCTGGAGTTTTCGTGTATTTAATGCTCAAATCTGCAGTTTTCAGCCAGAAAAGAGTCATTCAAAGTGTCAGTTTTTTTCAAACCTGCCCACCTGGGGGCTAGCCCCGCCCACCTCAACTGACAAACCTATTACTTTGAATAGGTAGAAACATATGAATAATGGTCAGTGGGAGGGGCTAGCATTTGGTGGGCGGGGTCAACACTGTAATGAATAGTGTGAGGGGTTAGTCTATGTTCATGGGTTAACTGTGGCGTAATTACGCCGCAGTTACGCCGGGGGCCGGGGCGGGCGGGAGCGGGGGAGCGAGCGGGGGGCCGGCACTTCGCCGGCCCATAGACAATCACTGCTAGCGGCGCGTATACACCGCTAGAAAGTGACATGTGAATCATCTCCCCCCTCTGCGTATTCGCCGAGCAGGGAGAGGAGACGTAATCCATAGTTCTCTATGAGAACTGTGGATTACCGTAATGAATGAGCCGTTTTCAGTCCGTAATTTGTGCACTTCGGCACGTAATTATGGCCCATTTTAAGCCGTGTGAACATAGCCTAAATGCTCTAAAACTGCTGCATCTTACAGAATAAGGGACACAGCGCTGGGAACAGCAGGCCTGACACTGGCTTGTGCTGTCCTCAGCAAGGGAGGCACAACCTATGTGACAGGTTCTCTTTAAGCTCAATTTTCATACCAGGAGTTTTATCTCTTTACACAGCCCCATTCATATGGTGGCACGCAGAGGCACGCGCTGCAAGACACCCTAAGGGTACCCCCACATGGCATGGTTTTCTCATCAGATTTTCAAATCCACAAACCACCTGAAACCCAACAAGCAGCCATCCACATACACTTTGATAGAAAATCCGTTCAGTAGTCTACAGTGAACGGATTTACAGCCGGACAGATTTTTACACTGCCGGCGTTCCGCAAAACTCGGAACATGCACAATCTCTCGTCCGGTTTTCGGACAGTAAGATGCTCTAGTCAATGGTTAAGGGGGACGGACGAATCACCAAACTGGACAGAACTGCCCCCCAGAACCATTGGGAAAATGATAAAATACCGGATGAGTTCTTAGACTCCAAACAGCATTTTACATATGCCGTGAGGACGCACTCTAAGAAGCTTTCAGTTATGAGAAGTGTTCAGCACAGGGGCGTAACTACAGGGGGTGCAGCGGTTGCAGTTGCTACCGGGCCCTGTCGCCTGAGGGGGCCCAAAAGCCCTTCTGCCATATTAGAACACACCAGTATTGTAAAAGACACATGGTAAATGGGGGCCCCGTTTCACTCTTTTTTGCACTAGGGCCCAAGAACTTGAAATTCACAGTGCTATTCACTGACTGCATATCTTTAAAGTGGGGCACACGGTATGTTAGAAAGTCACAAAACTTATTGCCACTTAAGCACAAAGCAAAAATTCCACTCATCCTTGCTGGTGCTGTTTGTACCAGCAAAGACATGAACCCTCACCGTGTCCACCCCAGCCAGCAGCAGCTCGGCCACGCTGCCGTACACCTCCTTCATGGTCAGTTTGCCGCTGGACAGCAGGTAGGTCAGGTACTCCCCCTGCACCTCCTCGCCCCGCTCCAGTCTCTCTTGTATCTTCTGCATCTTCTGGTTGATCAGTTTGTTTCCTATAGAATAAATGCAGATATTTTCCTTATTTCATTTCAGTCTGAGGAATATGAAAAGTCTAGAAGTCTCAGAAAAAAGTCTTTCAGTTTCTTAATTTGTCTATAAATGTTAGCAATTCAGGTTCGCCCGAATCGAATTTTAGAGAAAGTTGTGAAAAAAAATAGGGCTAAGGTTTGAGGGGTGGAATTAGGGTAAAGGTTGGAGTTAGGGTTAGGATTGGAGTTAGAATTTGAGTTAGGACAAGAGTTAAAGTTAGGGCTATCATTTGAGTTAGTGTTAGGGCATGTCCCCACGGCACGGGTTTTCGGCTGATTTTTCAGGTGTTTGCGGTTTTTCCGACGGTCTGAAAAACCGGCCGAAAATGAGCACAATGGGGCTCTATGGAAAACCCGTGCAGCAGTCCCCAATGCACGGGTTTTCTGTCCGGCGGTTTTTCCGCCCGCGGTCCGGCCGCAAAACATTCAACAAGCACAATCTTCTGTTTGGTTTTCGGATGGAATCTGCGCTTGTGAATGTGAAGGGGAAAAAGCCGCCCCCCCTGCGGCAGTGGGGACGGCCGCAAAACAGTATAAACCGATCGGTATTTGTCTTCTACAGTGGGGATGCAGCCTTAAGGTTGAAGTTTAGGCCAGGGTTAGTATAAGGGCTTGTTCACATGGAGTCTACACTCCGTGTTACAAGCGCTTTAGGGATCCGTATTGGGGTCCGCTCTGTCGGTCCCCAAGATGGATCTAAACAATTGGCAGTGAGATTCTTACTGCTGCCTATGACAAACACGCAGCGGCGTTTACATGAGGGATCGCCGCTGCGTGTTTCAAAAGCGCAGCTCAGCTCCATCTTGAAAAGAATTACATAACGCTATGTTACTTAAAGGGCCAGCAAAACCTATGTGGACATCACTCTA
This sequence comes from Phyllomedusa bahiana, assembly GCA_025379985.1. Taxonomy (NCBI): domain Eukaryota; kingdom Metazoa; phylum Chordata; class Amphibia; order Anura; family Hylidae; genus Phyllomedusa; species Phyllomedusa bahiana. Next base: position 7,124 of record JAODAL010022349.1, on the reverse strand, counting down.
CCGTTCAATTGGTGTACTGCTAAGATACCCTACTTGGGAATATCCCATATCAAAGGCTTCCTGCCAGCCTGTATAAGGACAACATTACGCCTTACATAACCTCGCTAGAATCCAGACTGCATGCATGGAGGCAATTACCGTTGTCCTATGTGGGTAGGGGAAACCTTATCAAATTAGTAGAATTTCCCAAATTACTGTACCTCCTGCATTCCCTTCCACTCTAAAGTCAGGCGCAAAGATGAAATACGCATGAATGCGCTTTTTTCGCTGTATTAATTTGGGGTGGTAAAAGGCCTCGGATTCCGTTGATAATTTTTCGCAGCCCCGGGACAATGGGGGATCAAATTTTTGAACATTCGGCGTACAATGTGCCGCACGTTCAATGGCGGCAGTTTGGCTGAAAAATACTTAGATACACGGACACCAAGGCGGGAAAATCATTTTTAGGGAAGTCTGCTAGAAAAATTTCAACATCACCCTTACATCAAACCCCAGAACCAATAGGGCTAACCCGCTTGTCTTTTAAACGTGGGGGGGTTGAAAAAATGAGGGATTTTGGGATACACCCCCATGGCCCCCTTCTATGTTTCGTCACTAATAGGAAACCCAGATTTCCAAAGGGGCTCCACTAAAGATTTTTTTATAGGTGGGGGAAAGGGGGTATCTTTTTTGGTTTATGACTAATGATGCAAAAACGCAAAAGGTCTTACAATTAGAGGAACTGAAAAAAAAATACCCAATGGTGGAGTCCCCTTTTTTCCCCTTATTTGAGCGCTCGTAGTATGTTTGGCGAATGCCCATTTCACGGCAGGGGGAGGGGGATCCGAAACACGTAAACTCCTACTAAAAAAGCACGGCGGAAAGGGGGGGTTTGCCCCACCATTATAAAGGTTTTACATGCACCATTGATTTCTCAAAATTCAACCAGGGTCTCGCGAGTGGGGGGGGAGACGACCCAGTCTGGGGGTTTTTCATACTTACTTACGCAGGGCTAATAGCCGTAAATTTTAGCCCGAGTGATATTGGGAGATGTCCCCCCAAAACTGTATAAAGGGGCTTACAAAAACCCCCAGTTAGGGATACCGCAGGGGCATTTTCGAAAGCAAAGTTGCTTCCGATGTGGTGCCTGGAGGCAGAATTTTTTCCAGTTTTTGGAGTTGGGTAATTCAAGATTTTGGGAAGGGGGATGACATTCACAAGAAGCCCTGACTAAATTTTGTCCCAAAAACCCCCCTTGGGAAAATTTGGCCCCATAAAAGTTCAGGTGATCCATGCGAAGGGAAGCGGAAATTATATAATGATTTCTGCGGAGGTATCAAAACTATCTTAAACAGTGGATTTCATGGTCCATGCCCCCTTTCAAGATTTTAGAAAAATTGTTTCATACTAAAAAAGGATTGGGAGAGGCCCAGGTAAAAAAGGGGATCATCCAAAATTTTTTTCGAAATCGGGGGAGTTTTACCCCTTGCTCCCACAGGAATACAGAGCCATTTGGGAGCTTTAGTTTTTCCACAGGGTTTTAGAACGGTGTAAAAGGCGAGGGGACCACTTTTGGAGACCAGTGCTTTTATTTGTCCCCGAAGTGAGAATTTTAGTTCGACACCTAACTTGATATCTGGCGACCGGAATTCTGCCTTTCAACTAGGACAAAATGTAAACGTAGATAAGGAGAGCCATTTGAGTGATCCTACTGAAAAACAGGGGGTTGGGTTGGGCCCGGGGAAAAGGGCCTTGTTGATATTGGTTTGTGTTTTGTCTGAGTTAATGTACAGTTGTTTTTCAGTTCATGCGACTTATGTCTTTTCACTCCCAAAATGCTAATGCTGTCAGGGGATAAGATGACAGCTTAATATAATGAAATGAAGGCAAAACAATTGCATACTCATGGGCACTTTTCAATTTGATGGGGTTACATAGTGGAGTGGATTCTAAAGAAAATGATTCAGCTTCAGGAACGGAATGGGGGTCGCAAACAAAGGCTCAAAGGATTCTAATATAATGTTTTTTATACTATTTTCGTTTTCTTTATTGTGTTATTTTATATAAAATAGAAAATTGGTAATACAGAGTGACAAGGCTATAACATATCAATATTTGAACTTTTTAATAATCTGCGAATTGTATTTCATGCGTTGAGAATGTCCTGAACTTTGTATTACTTAATAAAGACATTTTAAAGAAAAGAATTACATGTCAATGTGAACGCCGCTGAGTGTTCGTCATAGACAGCAGTGATAATCTCACTGCTAATTGTTTAGATCCGTCTTGGGGACCAACAGAGCGGACCCCAAGACGGATCCGAAAAGCACCTGTAATACAGAGTGTATACTCCGTGTGAACAAGCCCTAAGAGTTGAAGTTAGGATTGGAGCTAGGGCTAATGTTGCAATTAGGGCAAGGTTTGGAGCTAGGGTAAGAGTTGTAAATAGTGCTATGGTTGAAGTTAGGGTTGTAGTTAGGACTAGGGTTAAAGTTAGGGCTAGGGTTAGAGTTAATGTTAAGGTTGAAGTTAGGGCTAGGGTTGGAATTAGGGCAAGAGTTGGAGTTATGGTTACAGTTGGAGATAATGTTAGGGTTGTAGTTAGGGTTAGGGTTAACGTTTAACTTAGGCTTTGGTTGAAGTTAGGGTTAGAGTTGTAGTTAGGGTTAGCATTGGAGTTAGAGATAGGGTTGGAGTTAGGACTAGCCCTGGAGTTAGGGTTGGGGTTAGAGTTAGGGCTAAAGTGGAAGTAAGGGCAAGAGGGAAGGTTGGATTGTAGGTTGAAGCTATGGTTAGAGTTGAGGTTGGAGTTAGAGTTCATCCAATTCCAACCCTAATACTAGTCCATGGGTAGGTTAGAGTTAAGGGTTGGAGTTATAGTTAAAGATTTGGGTTCAGGACATAAAAGAAGAATGGCAACCAGAAACCATAGCCACCAGGTGCCAAAAAATCTATCTCCAGGTTAAAGTCGGCATTTGCCTCTGCACCCGTTGTGTACCGGCCAGATACCGAGGAACCTTTCTTCTTAGTAGTTGATGCCTTTTCTGTGGGGACGGGGGCGGTTATCACACAGAAAGGTCCTAAAGGCAAGACCCTCACGTGCGGATTTTTCTCCAAAACATTTTCCTGTGGAATAAAATGACACTGTCGGGGATCGTGTCCATCAAACTGGCCTTGGAAGAATTGTGTCACCTCCTGGAGGGGGATCATCATCCGGTCAATATTTATACCAACCACAAAAACCTCCTGTTCCCTCCAAATGGCCCAACGTCTAAATCCGTGTCAAGGCAGGTGGCTCGCCTTCTTCTCCCGGGTCAATTTCTTAACCCATTTCCATCCTGCAGAGAAGAACATCAAGGAGGATTCCCTCTCCCGTGCTTCTGAAGTGATTGAAGAAGAGGCAGATCCTTGGCTACCTCCTGAACGTCTGATCTCCACTGCTCCCGTAGACCTCCAACATGTTCCTCCGGGTAAGACGAATATGTGCTCGGGGATACTAAAATAGGGACATTGCTCTGTCAGTGGCCGGGCACCGCAGTGTAAGTCTTGTCAGTTTCTACTAGTGGCCAGATCTTGTTAAAGACATTAAGGAATTTGTGGAATCTTGTACCACTTGTGCCCGCAAGAAGATGCCTCGCCTCAAACTGGCAGGTCTGTTGCAACTGCTGTCTATTCCAAAAAACCCTTGGACTCACATTGCGATGTACTTCGTTACTGACCTTCCACCTTTCTCCGGTCGTTTGGGTGGTCACTGACCGCTTTTCGAAGACCGCTTTTGCATTTCATACCATATCGTCTGGATTGCCCTCTGCCCCACGCCTTGCCAGCCTCTTCCTCCAGCACATATTCCGGTTGCTCGGTCTTCCCCAGTATATTGTCTCAGATCGGAGGGGTCCAATTTGTAAGACAGATCCTGGCCATGAAGACAATCAGTGGGAGGCGATACTTTCTCATTGACTGGAAGGAGTTTGGCCCCAGGAGAGATCATGGGAGCCAGAAGACAACATCCTGGACCGTAAGCTACTATTGAAATTTCTCCAGGCCAGAAAGAGGGGGAGGCCTAAGGCGGGGGTACGAGTGTCCCTGTGATTTTTTTCAGCAGATCACAGACGCACCCTTGTCCCTGCTACTGTGGGGTCTGCGAGTGGCGCCTCGACCCGCATGTTGGGCACAGGCACGCTCGCAACCCTGTCCCCAACTGCACGCGCCGGCTCTGTAAAATTTAAAGGGCCGGCGTGCTAGTAATTGGATAATTGCCTTGCACTGGTGTAAATTACCCAGCCTGCCCCTGACTTGGATCCATAGTGCTGTATAGCCTATGTGTAAAAGCGTTTCTAGAGTTGTTCCAGTGTTTCCCATGTACCAGTCCCATTTGCCTCAGTTCCTCGACCACAAACCTTTGCCGCCTGTTCCGACCTTCCTGCCAGTCCCCGACTATGAACCTGCCCCCTGATTTTGTACTGCGCTACACCTCGGCCACCACCGCAGGCAAGTCGCGCTAGGAGAAGCGACCTGGGGGGTCGCCTGCCACAGCAAGTCCATCTCAGTCTATGAAAACCAGCAGCACCTTAGACCGTTCCCCAGTGCGACTTAAACCATTGCCTGAGGAGGTCCAGTGGATCCACTACTCCGGCCATTACAATGTTGCATTACTTAAAACTCACCAAAGTCAAAGATGTTGTCCCAGCTCTGAATATATTTTTTCCAGAACGGTAAGATGTTATAGGACCAGGTTGGAGAGGAACTCACATACACCAAATATTTCATCATATTCCCAATGGAGTTGATAAACTTTTTGGTTTCTTGTGGGATGACCTTCTGTAAACATCCTATACGGGTCTCAAACAAGATGTAAGAGTTCTGCAAGAAATAAAACTGGGAGTAAACATTGTTCTACATATATATATCTATTCATATTTATAGTTTGAAATAAAAAAGCAAGGCATCTTTTAAGCCTGTTTGCAAGGTTGATCCAGAGGAAAGGCAAAACCCCAAATTAGGTAGAAGAATTGTTCATTTTAGGAAAAATTCTTCTGGCTCCAAATCTGGCAATCAGAAAAATCCCTATCTGCCCCTCTCCTGGAATCTTTGTACTTGTTATTTAGTTACCCTCCAGATGCATCAAACCCTTTTTGAAATCTTTAATTGAATTCACCATGACAATCCTTTTGGCAAAAATTTAATAGTCTACTGTCTTAAGTAAAAATCCCTTTTATGTTTATGTAGAAATTTCTTTCAAGACGTAGAATCCCTCTTTTCCCCATGTTTAATCCTTAAAAAAATATCTTAAAGAGACCAAAATATTGCCTTTGATTATTTAAAAATATTTAAAATTCCCCCGAAGTCTTTCTTTTCTTACAACTAAAACAAATAACCCTAATTCTTTGCAAATATCTTGACTTAAAATCCACCAAAGTCCTTTATTATTTTTTGAGCCCGGGCCTTTGTCCCTTTCAAGTCAAAAATCCCCAAAATTCCCCAAAAAACTGTACAAATTTCTTGTGTGCCCTAAAGTGCCCTTGTATAATGGGAATAATGTTTATCTTTCCATTATGCCCTTTTTGAAACCTTTCCTAAGGACGTCTTACCCAGCCCTTTTGCACATGTACTTTGTTACAATGCATCAGAATGAGGAATGGCTATTGGCCTGCCATCCACAGCATAGGAGAGATTTGTATCGTGGTGTTTGGTTCACAGAGAATCTTTTACACTAAATTACTGACAAGCAAAGTAGGTGCCCCTCCACCTTCTTGCCATTATAGGAACTTTTTCTTGTAATTTCAGCCCATCGCTTACTGCCATGTAGTGCACATAAATATATAGTACAATACTATCTAAATAGTACACATAATACCACCATAACCAAAATATACTGTATGCAAATAATACTATTTAACAAATACATATAATAACACCATATAGTGCTAATACATATACAGCATACATATAATAATACTTACAGGGTACAAATATTACCGCAACATGGTTCCCAAAATTATCCTAAATACAAAAAATACTCCTTAAAGAGCACACATAATACTGCCATATAGTGCCAAAAATATAATGTATGCAAATAATACTCCTTAAAGAGCATAATACCACTGTACAGTACAGTTTCTAAAAATATATGCAAATAATACAACTACAGAGCACACATATTACCACCATACAGTTCCCCAAAATGTACTGTATACAAATAATACTTAAAGAGCACATATAATATCACCATATAGTGCAAAAAATATACTATATAAAAATACTACTTAAAGAGCACATATAATGCCACCATATGGTGCCAAAATATACTGAATACAAATAATACTACTTAAAGAGTACAAATAATACCACCAAAAATTGCCCAAAAATATTCTGTATGCAAATAATACTTCTTCTAGAGCACACATAAAAGTGCCCACACCATTCTATGTATTAAATACGCCATAGACCACACAGTAACACCGGGTGATTTTAGTTACTTCCCAAATTTCCATTTACTGCCCTGTTTGCAACCTCCTAAAACCACCCTGTGGGAGCTGGATAGCGATAGTTGGGTTTTTAGCCTGTGAGAACATTTGAGTAGATAGAACAAGGGATTTCACTATTTAGGAGGAAGAAGCTTTTCCAACATTTATGCCTCATCTTAGCCACAAACGTGACTATTAGAAGAGTCAATATCAGCGTAAAATGAGTCTAACGATAATTGAACGCTCATCGTATATTCCAGATCTGCCGCAATTGTCTTAGTAAATCTCCTCCTGTAACACAGCGTCGTCTTCTGGTCTAGTTCTCGCTACAAAACGTATTCTCTATGAGCCTGCTCATCCCCTCCTCCTGCACTAGGGGTAATTCTCACCTTCAAATGAGAACCTGTAGAGGGCGTTCGCCAGGTCGTTCACGATGACCCCGGACGGAGATGTCTTCCTCATGTCGTCCAACATTTCCAGGAAGTCGGTCACAACCTCATTGACCACATCTGTGTACAGAACGGCCTCCTTCGGTTTCAGCATTCTCTTATTGAGCCAGACCGTTTGGGTTTTCCACCCCGGCCCTCCCCAAGAAAAACCACCCCGGGCAATTTAAATTTTTTACTTTCACACTATTATAGAAAACAAAAAAATGCAAAACAAAAAATGGAGGAAGATCCT